>WAAE01011545.1:0-66170 GCA_013400495.1 Nicator chloris | reverse complement strand
TTTTTTTTTTTTTTTTTTTTTTTTTTTTTTTTGCCAAGTATGTACTTTGCTTATTGATTTTTGCATCCAGGGTGATCTACAGCTACAGCTTGGTTTTGTATTTTTTTTCCAATCAGGTTCCTCCTAGGATAGACTGACTAAGTATTTAGAGCTACTAAAAACTTATCAGGTGTGTAACACAGTGGAATACTTCACAGACATAAGCATAATCCCTAAAGCGAACACACAGGAAGACTGTTTTGTTCATAGCTGGAGCTGAGAAGAAGCCTCTTTTTTTCTTTTTGGCATCTTGCTATTTCAGTTAAAGTGGATTGTGTTCTCCACTGTTACCCTTTCAAAACAAAGTGGTTATAAAAATTACTTAATAAAAACATACTCTCATATTTCAATACAGTTTTTATGCCAGTTTCCCAAAGACTATTCTAGAAAAGTCAGCTTGTTCAATCTAATATAAGAAGAAGGTCAAGTATGGAAAGTCAAGAGTAACAAAACGTCACAGTAAAAATAAGAATGTCTGTAGCATGTAGTGGTTAGTTGTAAAGAAGTGAACAAAAGAAAAAGCCTCCCTAGAAGTTGTAGAGCTACATAGCTACTATCTCTTTATAGCACGTGTATTTTCTACCACAGCCTTGATTTTTAATACTTTATATTTTTTAAATAACTTAAAATAATAACGAGTTTGCCTGCCAGCAGCCAACTCAAAAACACACTGGAAAAAGAAATAAAAACCCAGCCACCATTACAGTGGTAGGGAGAAATTCTCCTCAGCAGCCAATTTTTATGTCCAGTCCTTTCCCTTCTTAGCAATCCCAAACTTCCGGGATATATTCAGCTTATCCGGAATGAGAGCTCTTCAATGCAGACTGGGGTTTCACCGAAAGGAACGGTGAACATTTCCCGTCCATAACCTCCTGTGAGTCCTTGTAGCAGCTCTGCAGAGTCCTTGTAGCAGCAAGCTGCAGCGAAAGGAAAGGAAAGCATATTCCATCCAGGTGTGAAATGATTCATAGGCAGCATCTGAGATCTTCAAAGGATTCTCAATCAATACTTCAGCCTGATTCCCAGCTGAGTGGGCTGTGATTTTATCTCATCTGTCAGATGGGAGAAGCTGCCTGTTTGTTCTTGAATTAACTTCTTTCATCTTTGCTGCCACGATATCGCAACTGACTGCACATCTTCCATCGTTCTGAGTGCCACTCAGTGCACAGAGAAATAAACCAAGCCATGCCCCTTGGCAATCCACGTAACACAGCAACAGCAGACATGGTGTGCTCTAGACTCTGCCCAGAAGTGCTGACCTGAAAGGCAGAGGGAAATGCAGATGGGTAAAGACAATCATTAGAATGATGTACATCTTCTCGGACAGAGTGACTACGATAAGGAAGCTGTGAAACTGAGATTCCTGTTACTGCAGATTTTCATCCTGTGCAATGTGGAGTGTCTGTGCCCTGATGTAACTCTCTTTCTGTCTTCTCCTCAAAATGAGTGGAATCAATCAGATGGAATTGTTACATCCCCCTGCCTTAATGGTTCACGTATCCCGCCACAATTAGTAAAATCAAAGAGCTGATGGGGCTGCGTTCTAATAGCAGTAGAAGAAAAGCCAAAAATACGATTTTGCTGAATATTCTTCCCCAGCCTGAACTCTAAATTGTTAACATTTAGACATTAATTGTTAATTAACAATTAACATTAATTGTTTCATTAATGCATTTGCCCGAGAACAATCTTTATGCACACCTCAGCCCTGCCTGAAAGGCTGGTGCAGAAAGGGATACAGTAGCTGTGAAAACATCTGTGTGGAATCCAGAGTGCTCTGTATAGCACTTGTGAGGAAGCGGGGATTTCTTGGAGTTTAGAGAGCACTTTCTTCCTTCACTGAGTAACACAAATTAAAATACCAAATTACTTATTCTAATTCCCATTTCCTAAGGGAAAGAAGGACCAAGAGGGTTTAAGATAAAGACTGACTGTTCTGTTTTTTCCAAGAGTCCCAGATTGGAGGGGGGATTTACAACCATGCTGTGCCCCATCTGTTGAAACATGTAACATGCCATTTGGTTTTAACTGCTTGATGCTTGCTCTGTATCCCATTCTACTTATTTATTGATCCAGGTCACCTCTGACACAAACCTTAGTGTCTTCCATCTGTCCTTTTCAATGTGGTTCTCGGGACCTTCGCTTTCATAGGAAGCCAAGTAAAGTGCTGCAATCAGAAGGAAACACATTATGTTAGGCCTGCTGGCATTTTAAAATTTGCTCTCCCTGCAAAGCAAGACTGAGTTAAATGAAGCAGGCACGTATTATCTATCCCTCAGTTTAGGGCTTCAGAATCCCATTAGGAAGTACAGCATTGCTTATAATTGCACCCAGACAACGCTAACAAACTGTGCATGAGAACAAAGACTACCCTGAGGGGGGGGAAAACCAACCAGCAGAAACTCAAAAGCATGAGGAGAAGAAGAAAGCACTCAAGAGAAAATAAAATGAGCCCAGGGACATGGTGCTTTGTAAGTAGCCAGTGAAGTCCCTGTTTTCTTCCTTGAGCAGCACCCTTTAGTACAAAGTATCCTGAAAGTCCACAAAAATACACTTCATGTGACATTTAGAGGGACCACATCAATTTAGTTCATTCTATTTCAGAACCAATGTTGATTCTAACAGACTAGATGCACATAAAAGAAACATCTTATCTTCTGTGCCATTTGTAAGGGAGGTGTATTTTTCACTTGCCAGACAGAGATGTCTCAGGACAGTCTTTCCTCACTGTGAGTAAGCCACAAATTAACACAGAAAGACATTAAGCAGTAGCCAGTGACACCACCCCTGCAGAAGTCCAGAGCTCCTTACCATCATCACTGAAGACTGGGACAGAGAGCAAGTACTGCAGAATCTTCCAATCCCTTTCAAAAGGACACTCCACTTGCTTCCACGTCATAAATTCACTGACTTGTTTTGCCAGCTCCCAAAATTTCTGTCAGAATACAAAGCAGAAGAGGTGCTATATATTCAATAGCATTGCTTACCCTGAACATTTTTTTTAAAAAGAGGGAGAGATCTTGGTTTGGAGAACAAGGCTTCGATTGTCCTTCGCTTTTAAGATAGAATTGAACATGATCTGACTCAACAACTAAGCTTCTAAATTTTGTGTTCCTGTTTCAAGCTATGGTAACTTCCCACTCCTTCACCTTGTTAAAACTGCTGTTGTGAATACAAATGTAGTAGGTCATGAAGGGAGCTTAAGATTTTTTTTTCAAGGAGCTGGTAACACCTCTTATGCCCAAATTTTAACTTTGATGATGCTCACGCTTTTTGTTTTGTAATTAAATACATAATGATTTTCACATCAGATGCTTAATACTGACATTTTAAAATCCAGATGTTTCCTGTCAGTTAGCAGATATGAAATGCTCTACTTTCTTGCTGGAAATTTATGCCAAACAGAAACACTCCCCATGTGTTGTGCTGATGTCGTTAATTGATAAACGCTTTCAATTAAAGTTTAACATCCCTCAAGTGCACATGGATTCCCTGAGCAGAAGGACATGCCAGGTGACTGCACAGCCTAGTTTTAGAACTTTTGGGCTAATTCAGGCCTATGATACAACTGAAATGTACTGCACTCTTGTGTGAATGACCCAGGCTTCTCGAAAACTGAAAGCACCAGGAAACAAATCATTGAGTAACTCATCCTGTGTCAGATAACAAGCATGAAATCAGAGGCAGAAGAACTACTGGAAGACAAGAGAGTCAAAACTCCCTCACTGCTGCTCTATCATGTATTTCTTCAGAGACAATCTGGGACTTACATGCATGAAAATGCTGCCCATATATCTTGATAAAGAAGGAACTCGCTTTTTATGTGAGAAATTAGAAGATGAGCCCTAAAATACTACTTTGAATATTTTGTCATTAACTATAACAAACCTGTGAATTGAAATGTTGAGGTGAATTTGAGCTGGGAAGAAGTTCTGACTTTCTTTTTCCCCCACTAAAAAAACTGGGAATATTGAAAGCTTCTATGAACACTCCCTCTTCGATAAAACTGCTTTTTCCTGACTACCTCCCAGCTCCCCTGAGAAGTAACAGATCCACTCAAATTCCAGTCTATGTTTGCTCTCTCAGAATCCAGTGGAAATTGGACAGTGATCTGCTTCAGTTTTCTGTTGAAGGGGCTGCATTAAAACCCCACTCAGTGCTCTACTTACCTCAAAATTGACGTGACCGTTGGGAAGGCGATTGGCACAACCCTCATTGAGGAAGTAAATATCTTTGATCAAGAGGCTGAAGAAAGGTATCACAATCTAGGGAGAGAACAGCATTATTATCAGTCTGGTCCCAAATCAAAACACAATGGTCTACAGGAAAAATGAAAGGAAGTCAGGTGATACAAAAGGTAAGCAAAATACCGAAGGACTAAGGATTCTACATCTTTACACAAAAACTGTGCATTCACTACATTTTAAAATACAAGTCTCTCCACAAAGTTCTCAATTTCTGTGTCATGTCCTTCTTGTTTTCACTTTTTTCTTCTTCCTTGCAGGTTCCAGAAGACGAGTGGTCAGAGGCACCTACTTCTTACCCTGCAGGAATTACATGTATCTCCTAGTGTAGCTTTCCCTCTCCACAGGACTTGCTTGGTAAACAAGGGGAGATGCACACTGAAGCACAGCAGGGAATACTGGGATAGCAGCACAAGTGGTTTTTGAGCTACAATTCCCTGAGCTCATGCAAGTCACGGAACCTTGGTACTGACTGGCTTAAAATTAAGCATTTCCTGCCAACGGAACAAAGTATTTTCTTTGGAGGATGCTGGAGAATTTTACTTTCTTAAAATGGTTCTATTTTAATTTTCATCCTATGAAAGTTTTCACAGCTACACATCCTTGTTACAGCTGGGGATAAAGCAAATACTACTTATTATTTCCATGGAACACTTCACTGCACCATATTTCATTATCCCTGACTTCTTTCTTTGAAGTCTTAAAACTGACTTTTCTCTGAAAAGAAGTAAGCCTCTTACATTTAAACTTCTGGTACTTTGAATGATATGTGAACAGATCCTTAGGACTCAGAAAGACATTCTGTGTATAACAATAGTAGAGATCAGCAGACTGCACGTGGATTTGCTTCATCTGCCTGGTAGCTTATTCCATGAACTCCAAGATCACGTTCATTAAACACAGAATGAAGTCCTAATATCATAAGGAGTTGATGAGCAACTGCTTCCAAGTGGAAAACAGCTAGGAAGCTATTTGATTCCTTTCTACAAGAACTACCACTGAGATTCTGCATCTGAAGACTATACACAAGAAGGGAATGCCACAGCTCTGTCTAGATTTGAGGTCTAGAATACCTTTTATGAGTAAGTTTTCAAGTCTTTCCACCTTAAGCCATGAATTACTGAAAGTTTAGCACAAGTAGCAGCTATAAGAACAAATTTGTAGCAACTTCATGTCAGTCCTTAGCCTTTCTATTTGTGGTACGGGTTTGTGAGATGTAGGTGTCTGTCAAACAGAAATGAGCTGAGGCAATGTACTTATCTTACTTAAATCATCAAAAGTGTCATTTAATGTTTGGACTTTGAGTCAGCACCAAACTGATCTGGCAACTTTTTATAAGCCCACCAGGGGCAGAGTTGCTGAGAATCAGAATTCTAGCATAAAGGTTTACCATGCAACTTAACAAGCACATTTCCCTTTTGCCCACTCGAACCCAAGTCATTTGCAAACAAACCTTCTCCCTGTTGCTGTGTTTACCATGCAACTTAACAAGCACATTTCCCTTTTGCCCACTCGAACCCAAGTCATTTGCAAACAAACCTTCTCCCTGTTGCTGTGTTTACCATGCAACTTAACAAGCACATTTCCCTTTTGCCCACTCGAACCCAAGTCATTTGCAAACAAACCTTCTCCCTGTTGCTGTGAGCTGTCAGGGACCTCTGGGTGGCCCCACGCAGAGCAGTTCGGTAATTATAAAAATTGCTGGAAGGGTCCATCTGATGCTGCAAGGCACAAAAAGATGCAAATAATGAGGCACACACAGTCCTTTTTCAAATGAGCAACTCTTAAATAGGAAAAGATCTTCTGAACAGCCCCACAAACACAGCTGTGTCTGTATTGCTCTGTCTGTTCGTTTGATCAGAAGAGAACCTTATTTTTAAAAATGTCCATTCAGCACAACAAGGGATCCAGTAGATTCCCTTGGATAAATCACAAACTCAGATAGTGCTGCACATGCATGATCTTTGACAAAGGTCAGGTGGACAATAATCCATTCAGAGCACAAATATAAAAAATTAAATGTCCCAATGAAGCCAAACTCGTATTTTAGAGCAGTTTAAAGTAAAATGGTATTAACAGCCTCCTGTCCAAGTATTAGCCAAACTTACCTCAAGAATATCAAATTTGGCTGTCTTCACTTTTGCCCAGGTTTTCTTTAATCGAGACACAGGACTCATGTTCATGCCAGCTTGATATAAGAGAAAGAGATTGTTAGAGTACTTAAAATAAAAAAAAATCTTTCAGGTAGCTTGGACTAGTAAGCATTTCTAAAGCAAAGAATCTATTAATAATAACAAGTATTTTCAATGGAGCTACTCAAGAAATCGGAGTCATTGTTTTCTTTAAATTCCAAAATAACCTTGAAAACAAAACCTTCATCTCTTAAAGAATGAAAGCTCTGAAAAAATGCTATGACATTATTTAATGTGGATTCGATAAAACATGTATCTACAGCAGAAAAGCTCAAATGAGTGTTCTGAACACCATCTCTTACATAATTAATTGAAAACTACACATAACTATGAAGTTTTCACATTTCAAATGAAAAAAAAATTCTCAGTATTTTCCTACCAGAGGTGTGGAATTTTTAAACCACTAGGATGTGATAGAAATGATCAAGACATCAATTCCCCGTATTACAGGGGAAGTTACTACTCCAATTCAGCACTGAAGTTGGTTTAAAAAAGTGGGGATTTAGGTCTCTGAAGAGTTGCAATGAAAACTTCGGTTTTTACCAGCTTTATACTACACACATAGTGCTACAACAGTATTCAGCAACTTCATGCTGCTGACCAAGCTAAGCAGTAGACTTCTGTGTAAAGCACTCTGCTTCCTTTATCCAGATTTAAAGAGGGATAAAATACTATCCCAGTGCCCATACTTACAAATAATAGCCATTAAGGAATTGAAGTTGCCAATGTTAAAACATTCCCGTGCCACATCGATGAAATATTCTATCACTCTTGCTCTGTGCTTCTTCTTCACAGGCTGCAAGAGATGCATTTGTAGGGTTATGCTCAGCAGGAACACATCCCCAGAGAAATAGCACCCCTGTTAAAAGTCTTTTCCCTATGTAGCACAGCTTCACTCTGTCCTTTACATGTAGAGGAAGCCACACAATTGTGTCCAAAAGCATTCAGGACAGCAAAGCCAGACCAGATCTCGGGCAGGCAGAGTGCAGGACAACAGGTAAAGAGGCTCTGCCAAGAAGAAGGATATGAAGAATAGCAGAGGAGAGTAGAGGGTCAGCTGGAGGAGAGAATGTGCCTCAATTCACAAGGGGCTTTCAGAGAAGAGAACAGCAGGCCAGACACACTCATGCACCAAGAAGGGCTAACCCAGAATAAATCATCACTGTCACACAAACAAGGCTGAGGCACCAGTATAATGCTAAAAACACTGAACTTATTTCCTCTTCAGACGTGCTCTGAACGCATCCAAATGTGAACAATTAGAGAACCAAACGAATGAAAAGTCCAGAAGGCACCAAATCTGAAAAGGCTTCACACTTTTAGATAACTACACAAAACCTTTCAGCACAAGAAGGCCTTGCTCACCATACAGATTTCTGTTGCGACCAGGTAACTGAGCCTGTTAAACCACTCCACATAGGCTTCAAGATTCCGAGTCTTCTTTCGATCTCCGTAGCAGCTCTACAGACAGAAATAAAATAGCAAGTTTTAGCAGTTTTTATCTTTTCCCTGTGAGAACTTTTGGCTTTCTGCCTTGCCATTCCCAAACATTGTCAAGTAACCAGGAACAACTCCAATTACCCAAAGTGACAAAAAGCTTAGAGGGAAAGCAGCAGTGGTAGTATTCAAGCATGTGTAACTTCCTTCTGAGCTGTCGGCCCAGTAAAGCACTCCAGCAGGTATGTGGAACCTACCCTGTGCTTTAATTCCTACTGGGATGCTTTAAGGACCTAGGACAGCCTTATGCAACAGTCAGGGCTAAATATCTGCATAAAGCTCCCTTGAATATGCACACTGTTTCAGTCCTTACTTCTGTCCCTCTGGTAAAGTATATACAACATTAAGGGCTCTGCAAGTGCAGCAGGAAAACAGAGGTCAGGTACATTATGTTTGGCCATTGATGAGAAATGGACAGAGTGCATCCTAACTTTGGGAGATCAACTCTACCATTTTGATGGGATTATCCCTTTCCTGAGCAGTGCAATGCTGTATCATCTTGGAATCATTCTTACACTGCACCTCAGGGTTGCCTGAAAAGGGGTAGACAGCAGTTTCAGTGATCTCTATCTGGAAAAACAATTTCAGAGACCATCTGACTGAACATCAAATTGTAAACTTGCGTCATTCTATTCTGTTTGTCAGTTTTAAGTTAATTCAAGTTTTACTGTGTTAATTCTGTTTTACTTAATTAATACTGTTTTACTTTGTTAATTCAAGTTTGACTGACTTTGTCACAGTTGATTTACAGAGGCTAAGTCATCTTGAAAAACATAAGAAATTAAGTCATTTTGAAAACAGCACTCAAAGAGATGACAACTCCATCGTGGCTGCTTAAAAACGCTGCATATTTGCCCTGCATCTCACACAGATCTAGAGCCCTCAGCGCTCTTTTTGTAATGCCTGCTCTACCTGCAAATTCCCCCATGTGCCACTTGGCTGCAAAGAGTTGAGTTTACTGAAAACAAAGAACAGATGTCAAAAATGAATAATGCAGAAGGCAAAGTTAAACTCAGCCTCTTCCATTTGTAAACCAGGTAGATGGCCTGGGGAAAACATTCACAGGATTAAGTTCTCCCTTAGCTTAATTCAGAAAACCCAGGAAATGTGTCCATTTAAGTCAATTTGTTGGCTGAGTTCTGAAGCTTCAGGAGCTGTACTCCAGAAAGAAAAAAAACATTAACAAAATGTTTAATGGGAGTACTAAAGCTTGTTCTCTACTGGTGCTCCTATGTTGCTGGACCTCACTTCCAGCTCATGGTGCACCTGATGGTAAATGATGCATTTCAGAGCTGCTCCAGATCTGCTCCCATTACCTTGTCATTATTCAAAGGATCCTTTTGCACAAACGCCTGGATAAATTCTTCTGGTCCAATATAATTGAGTCTCTCCTAAATAAAGCAAAGAAGCAGCCAAGTCATATCCCCTGTTAACCTGCACTTCAAAAAGAGGGGAAGGATGAAGTCATCCCTGGGAGTGTAACAACTCACAAGCTCTATGTGCGTCAGCTGCTGAGCTAACACATAGGGATCATTGCAGACTGTGATTATGTCCCTCTGGATGGACTGGGGCTTGGCCTTTAGGAGTGTGAGGCGATCTGTGGATGTGGTGGCATCAATTTTTGCAAGCACCTCCTCGTACTGGGTGACCGCGGCCAGCTTCCGAATCAGGGTCTGCAGGAGCTGCTGCACGTTCTTCCGGTACATCTGTTTTAACATCAAACAATCAGAAAACACTTCCAAAGTGTCAGAACACAGCAATAAAGTCTGCATGACACCACAGCAGGTGGATGCTGATACCTGTATTTGTTGTCAAGAGAAGCTCTATTATGTGAATTTGTAATATTACCATTTCATCAGACCAAAAGGAATCCAGGTGAGGGTTTAAGCAGTGATTGTCTCACAGGTTTGATATTGGCAGTGATTGTCTCACAGGTTTGATATTGACCCAGTTAGCTCAAAGAAAAGATGTGTTCAATCCACTTCCTGAAAAGTACCAACCTCCACTGGAGGAAATACAAGAAATTAAAATACTCCACCTTCTCCTGCTTAAGACCACAGAAAAAACCAAATACGTGGCCATTCAGTGATAAACAAAGGGCCTGCAGCAAATCAAGACCAGTTCCGCCAAAGTCAGAACTCAAACTTGCAGTGAATCTGAGGAAAAGGAGATGATAATAAAACCAACTCTCTCTCCTCTCGCCTTTGCAGGCCTTTCCATGTAGCTATTTAAGTTACCAGGAGTGACAATTTTAAGTAGGAGCAGAACTCAACTCTTAAGTAGATAGGTCTATGTAACCAAGGTGGTTACTCTTCCAGATTCCACATATCGTCCTAAAGCCATTGAAGCAAAACCTAAGTGGCTTCAAAAAGGATCATCCAAAAACTACTGTTTGCACACTATAGTATGATCAGTCCAAGGCAGCAATGTTTCCTTTACTCTGATACATTTGTCCTTTCCTCCAAAGCTTTTTCCAAATATGTTGTTTTGAAAGAATGATATGTTAGCGTGGTGAGACGTTTTGGTTGTACTCTTACTGACAGCTCTTAACTGGAGTACTATAACTCAGGAAGTGGAATAAGAAGTTATAAGTAGAACTGTAGTGAACAGGAGCAGGAAACTGCTTCTTTTGTATCTTTGAGGTAATGACTCACAAAAATCCAAGTGATCTGTAGAAAAGCAAGGTCAAGGAAGTTGCCATTTACTGTTCCAAGCAGCTCACAATAAACCAAGTCAATTTACTGCAGTGCCTGCTTTCACTTTGTCTTTCTAAAGGAAATGTCAAAGTCAAAAAACCCTCAAAGCTACAGCTAGAAAGGATTTATAGTTCTCTGCAGAGTAAGATTGCTCCCTTTGCACATTTTCTAGCAGCTTTGTACATTTGCTTTTCCCTTCAACAGACCATTTCACTGTTTAAATTGTCTGTAGTGCCAGAAACTTTGTTGCAGACAACCCTTCCCTCTTCTCATTTCATTCTTCCATCCACCAACTCAACTTCCTCCAGGCTAAGCAGTTCTCTTTTTTTGTGCCAGTGAGTATTTTTCCAGTGGGTGTGAGCCCTCAATCGTAACTCCTTTGCCTGGAACTGAACTTCAGTCTCCTACCTTCCTATGAAGAGCATCCACAGACAAAGCAACCTGGCATCCCTGGAGTGAGGGCACACCTCCTGCCTCTTCCCAGTCCAAAGCTCCCTGGAGCTGTCTTGCAACGTTCAGCGTGTGCATCAAATTGGGTCTCTTTTTCATTTGTATTTCATACCACATCTCACTCTCTTGTATCATCTTCTTTCGTCCCTCCCCACTTTGACAACATCAAAATATAGTCCAGCTTCCAAGGTCAGTTTAGGTTTGCTCTTTTCCATGCTTGTGTACAGCCTCCCAAGACCCTTCTAGGCCTTTGGCAGCACTCTCAGCTCCTCCCAGCCCAGCTTAGCTCCACGCCTGTTAATGTGCTGTTTGCTGCCTCATCCATACCATTACTTAAAAGCTTACATAAGGAGCACCGGTCCCTGAGGAACACTGGAAACACAATGCCATTTAGCAATTGCTATTTGTGTTTATAGTCCTTCCAAATGCCACTCCAGTGCCTCTTGCAATCGCAGTATTATGCCAGCTACACAGGATTTGCTTACTGAAACCTCGTTAATTCCCTTCCACTAAGTAAATAACCCTTGGCTTCTGGCTGAGTTTATTTCAGTACTTAAAAGACAAGCATCAGTTAAGCATCAAAATATTTCATAATACCCACGTGGAACTTTACTTCCATCTGAAAAGTGGAATTTAGAAAAAGGTCAGGTCGTTTCTTTGTGTGCTCCATCCACAGGAAGGAATATGACAGACTTCTTCTGAGTTGATACTTTAAGCTCAAGACAATTCTTCCTAGTCCAGTCCTCTTTTGGAAACTTCTCTCCAAACTTGCTATAACTTTTCCACTGACCTACAGGTCAAAGGCCCAATTCCAATACACCTTACTCAAGAAATTATCACCATTAATAGGGATTTCTCAGCTATTGCCCTAGTTAGCTTCTTCCAAGTAGAATCACTAAATGATAAATACTAACATGCTCCCAAGTTGTGCCCGTCTGCACAAAATGGGATTATGTTATGGGCTTAGGGGTGGAGAGAACCTTACCCATGCTTTGGAGATCTGCTTATGCTGTGTGGTTTCATCCTAGGCTTAGGTACCTAGACAGAACTTTTTGCCTACCAGCACCTTCACAATAAGTTTTCTTAAGCACCCAGAGCCACACCATTTTACCAACAGCAGTATCAAAGCAGTAATAGGAATGCCTTTTTATCCAGTAACTTTGTGTGCAGACAACTTACCTCATCCCCACTGGCTATTCTTTGTGCCAACTCCTTTAAGTTCCTCATCATTCTTTCGTCTCGGAAATCGTAAGGAAAAGTCTCTGTCCATTCAGTCAACAACTGTAGGATTTTTGGTGCAATTTTCTGGGTCCAGTTCTATTTGGAACAGCGAGGAACGTTACACGTAACAGCAATGCAGGAAATATCTACCTCAAAGGAAATAGAACTCTGTTCTGTAGGATACTGTGGAGCATAAGGGTATGAATGTCAGGTAAATTTTAATTTCATTCAGCATTGGATTACAGGCCAGAGCCAATGGCCATGGAAGCCATCAAAGAGACTCTCATTGTCTTAGCTGACCTGGAAATTATGCCTCAGGTGGGTGGAAATGACTCCCCTCATTATCAGGAGTGTCTTGGTGCAAGGCATTGATTAGTGTTTCCATAACTTATGACTAACCATCAACAAAGAAAGTGGTAAATTTCAGTTGACCTATGCATGCACTACACCTTACAGGGAGAAACCTGTGTACAGACAGAGAGGCTGGTGGGGAGAGGCAGTGGTCAGAGGCTGCCTTGGGCATCATGACCACTAAATGGTTTTTGATTCCTGAAGTAAAGAGGGGGGGTCAACAAAACCTTGGCCTTGGATTTTCAGAGGGCAGATTTTGGCCTGTTCAGGACCCTGGTTCAGAGATTCTCTTGGTAAAACAAGCAGTGCAGCAGAAGCAGCAGCCCTCATGGAGGACAGGCTGAGCAGTGTGGAAATTCCCCACGAACCTCAGTGAATAAAGGGTCAAAATCTAGTTGCTTGCATCAGGTTTTCACTCTGTTCAATCCCACTGAGGACTCTCTTGAATAGGAGCATTTTGGTTTGGGCAGGGACCTGGGAAGTCCCTGGGAGTGTGGGACCTTACCTTGTCCAGGCCAGGCTCTCTGAGTCTCTGCTGCTCAACGCACAGGTGGCAGACTTTGGCCATGAGCTCGTACGGGTGCACGAAGAGGCGGGAGCTGAGAAGGAAGGTGAAGATGTACGTCCTCTGTGAACAAGAGGAAGACAGAGAAAGCCATAAATTACCAGCATTTTTTATCTTTTCTCAAAATGCCTTCCTGAAAAATCTGCTCCTCATATTTTACATGTGGCTGTGCCAAAAGCAATTACTACAGAGGCAAGCATCTAATTCAACACTTATCATTGCTCCAGAACCAGTATTATAAGTTTGTGCTCGAGCCAAGTTTTTCAATATTAAACCAAAACAAGGCAGGGCAAAGGTGGTTTAGCTCTCCTGTTGCACACAGCCTTATGCAAGCTCATTACCTGAAATTACTCAGAATAAAATTTCAACTCATCTTCTCTTGCTCTACAGTAAACTTTTGTCTCCTGGGTGAAAGTGGAGGGAGCTACTTAGCTTAATTTCATAGAATAAAAATCAGTAACTGATTCTGAGGTTACAAGAAGAGGCTCCTTATTTTGCTTTGATTTTCCATGTATCATGATTTGAACTCATTGTGAGATGGATATTCAAAATATCGGTTCCACTTTCCACTTTGCCAGTAGTCAAGTATCTATGGCACCCACTCTGCAAAGATTCTACAATGTTCTGGCTCTAGAAACTTGGAATAAATCATCACGTTTGACCAACCCAGTGTCTAAATTGCTACATGTTTGAAGTTACACTAAGCATTAATGGATAAGCACTAGCTTAAGTACAGCCCTGTGCAGCTGTTAATTCTGATTCAAGTTAAAAAAGATCCTGTCTTGGAAATGTGAACAGATCTATGACAATAACAGAAGCTGAACATAAGCAGAGTTACGTCTTCAGCAGGAGCATGTTGACAAGTAGAGCTGCAGTTTTATCACCCACCTGCCCTTTCCTGCCACCTTTTGATTACCATTCTTTTTTATTTTCTTTTCTAAGAATTATAGAAAATGTCTCAATGCATGGATGTGCCTAGAAAGGTCAAAAATTCTCAGATGACAAAGCTCCTGTTGTCACATTCAGCCTCTGCTGATCCTAAATAGTGTGGTACTAGTTCAACATTTTGGTTGCTTATTACAAGATACATGTGGACCTCAGATGAGCAATGGGAAATATGCATTAAAAACCCCTTGGTTTTGCAATAAATACTTTCATTCTGTCACAACGGTGGTCATGCCTTTCTCTTCAGCTTGCCTGGAAGCTTTCTGAGGGTCAATGGTACACACAATCCATCAAGCAATAAGCCAGTCTAGGTGTGTGCTTTATAAATGAGTCACCAGGATTGCTCACCTTACAACAGGAGAAATAAAGCTTTGGACTTCCTAGGTTAGGTGAGTTATTGCATGCTGCACTCAGGTAAAGCACATGTTATCACTGCTGGTCAGCCACTTGAACCCCTTCCTTAGCCACGGATGTGAAACATTCATTCCTTGCTGCACATGTTCCCCTTTAGGAGACACATCAGGCCTGGCCACACAGTTAGCTGGGTGTGTAACTTACATCGGGATAGTAATCCACATTGGGTACTAAGTGCTGGATCAGAGCTTCCAGAGACCCCGACAGGAGATTGTTGTCCTGGTAATAGAGCCCTCCACAGCTGTCTTCTTTTGTCTGATACAGGTTCCTATTGTAGCTGCTGCTGTCAAACATCGCTGCAAAGGGAGATGTCTGTGGCATCTTTCCCTGAGGAGACACACAAAAGAGATAAGGGATAATTCAGAGAAGGTACAAGGTAAGGGGTTTTCTATCTTCAGAGATAATACTGCACTAGAAAGAAAACTCAGTGTCACACCATGGGTTACTTGCACACAGTAAAGACTGTACTGTTCTCAAGCCTGTGCAGACTTCTCAGGAAAGGGCCAACACAGGCTTTCACCCCTGCCTGTCACAATTGCCAGGTGCTTCTTTTATGTCTTGCTGTTTCTTTATTAAATGACAGGTAAGATGTCCAGGCTAGGAGTTAGAAAGAGGTACAAAAATCCTGACGGGCTTTGGGAACTCAGACTTTCTATAAAGCTTTTGGGGATGTGGCATAACGTTCACTTTGGACAAATCCTGAAAGTAGCTCCCTAAGAGCAGCACTGTAATGGGGAAGTGTGTTCAGGCTGTCCCAGGCTGACACACCCCCAGCCAGTGCAGAAGGAGAGAGACTGAAGTGAAGCCCTGAAAAGATTATGTGAGAGGATAGTCTCCTTTATGCAACACAGCAGCCATGTGACTGCAATCCCAAACCTCCCATTTCCCAACTCCACCCTGGTAAATAGGTGCTTGGTTTTCCCAATAACACTGTGACACGTGTGACCCAGGCTAAAGCCTGATGCTTCAGTGCATCTGCCTCCACCTATTCTCTGAGTGGCTCTACAGAAATTTGGAAAAATTTGCCTGGGCATAGTTGCCTACCACTGTTGTCCAAGTTCACCAATGATATAAAAGATGAGACCAGATTCAGAGTTTTGTTAAACCTTCTCCCCAAATTCTGTGAGAATTTGAAAAATCCAGCCCTGTGTTTTCCAGCTTTAGGAAAAATAAAGCCATTACTCAACAGTCTGCATCTTAGTGCCTGTGGAATCAAACTGTCTTTCCAAGGAAAAGATCACTCAGTGCTGCGGGCTGTTTAGTCACTCAGAGCAGTGGGTGGGCAGCAAGGGGGCCATGACGACCCAAGAGCTCTCTTGGTAATGCAGTATCTGAAAAGGCCAAAAGATAAAATCTCTCTGACTGCTTGAGTGTTGAGTTATAAACTCCTTCCTTCTCCCTCCTTCCCTGCTTTCTGGGAGTAGCAGTTCTTGTCAGTTTAAGGAACTGAGGTTTTATAGCCTCGATGGGAAGCTAAGTTTGTGCCCAGTTTTAAGCACAAACGTGCTGGTTTTAACTCTACTGCAGCAGTTACTGGGCTGTGGGTGCTGATGGCCATTCAGGGAGAGGCAGATAGACTGCAAAAGGGGATGGCACTTTGTTTCCAATCCTCCCCACAACTTCAAGGCAAGGGAGACCAAACTGAGACGACAATATCCACAGGCTGCTGTGCTCATGTGTCCACCGAACACATGCGTGTGCATGAGAAAAGCATTAGTGCCTCTGAGACATCATTGTAAGTGCAGATGCTGTTTCTTTTCTCTCCATTGTACCAAATCCTATTGGGGAAAAGGCTCTTTAAAGCCACAGACCTCAGCAAACACCAGTCTGTGAAGGCACTCCGTTTTGAGAACAACTAGTGATGTGACAGCCTGGAGATAAATAGAATACTGCCATCTGTGTGCTCCCCAGCCCACAATAAAGCACTTTTCACAGTGAGCTCGGTGGAGATGAGAAGCTATTAAGTTATTAGCCAGATTCCTTAGCTTGGACCTGAAGCACCACACAGATTTGCTGCTGCTGCTGGCAGTGTGTCCAGACAATGGAGACATTCAAACCAGCACAAGCCTGAGTGGTTCAGTAAATACAGTAAGAGAAAGCCAATAACAAAGGCAGAGAAGGACAGTGGAGAAAGCCTCCTGCCCTACATGACCTGTGCTAATTCCACCTTGAGAGGTGCCAAAAGATATCTGCATCAAAATGGGAAAGACTGAAAAGTCTCCATGTCTGCAAAGTGACATCAGACACACTGTGCAGCTGCTCAACCAGCGATTCAATTCCATTCAGCCCAGTGAACTGGGAGAAGAATAAATGCACATGGCTCAGCGTAAGAGGGTGAAGGGTAGGACTGAACTTAACAGGGTTGCTGTACAAGGGAGTTCAAATTACTGGGCAGGTGAGGTGCAACCCTACCACAGTCATGTTGTGCATCAATAAAGCATCCCGATGCAGAAAGATTCCTGATCTTTCAGGTTCTTTGCAAGGCTAACCCAGTTTAAGGAACAAAACTTTACTGAGGAGCTGGTAGGAACCTGCTGCAGCATTTCCTAGGTTTTCATACCATGCATGTAAAGCCACAGACTTGAACCAACTCCAAAATATTCTTCAGCCCACTGACACTGCAAGATGTCCTGTTTGCACCAAAACTCGGAATTTTTTCAGCTACTGTAGCGCAGTTTATTCAGTCAAAACGCAAGTGGTAGTGAACAGCGTGTAAACACTGCGACCCACCAAACATTTATAGCACTGTGGCTCCAAGGTAATACTCCACGGGGAAGTGAGAAAGGCTAGTCTGCAACTGCAAAACAACTTGACATCAATATTAGCACTTGTAAAAAAACAAGGCGAGTAGTGGTTTCAATCCAGATCTCAACCAAAACAACCTAACTCAGGGTGAGACTGGAATCTGCAGGAGATTTAGCCAGACTAGCCAGCAATTAGTTTTGATTTCATGCAATCCTCACAGCACAAATCAGGCAGGTTGGAGACACAGTCTCCTAGAGCCTTATCAACAGGAAATAAAAAATCATCAGGCCATTAATAGACGTACTGATTTGTAACCATAAAATAAAATTCTCAGAAGTCTGTCTCAAAGGGTACAAGGTCTCACTTGTTTGCTATCTATTTCTGGAAGCTGCTTGACAGAGTGGGCTCAGTCCTGCTTCAGTGAGACACCAAGTTGTGGTGATGTTCTGTATGGTCAGAACTGGATTTCACTTGGAAGTGAACAGGACACAGGACACATTCTCCATGTGATGAAAAGGGATGATATCGAAGTGTGACAGAGATAAATATAGCATAGCCAACGGGATGATTCATACAACACATGTGCTTTTCCAGCATGACTCCTTTATTATCTTGACCTTGAACCCTCTGCTGTATTTTATTTGGAGGTGGAGACACAAAGCAGCATGCTTAATTCTAATTAGAAGCCTCTTTAGCTAAAGCTTCAGCCATAACCTGCCTTCAGAATAACTTGAGTGGAACGGAAATTTGGTTACAGAGCAGATAATGGCCCACAAATCCGTGGCATACAGAGCAGAGGTATCTTGGGACCTAAAAATATTGTTGACAAAGCACAGCAGGACAAGATCTGACGAGCAGGAACTGGGAAAAAAGACAAGAAATATTATTTCGGTGAAAAATGTTCTGGGAGTTAAAAACTGGAACTTTTTAACTGGGCTTTGGAAACATTTGTCTAGCAATCACATGGAAACCTATTTATCTCTTCTTTGTTTTTTTTTTATTTTATTTTCCAAGAATGGAAAGAGTGTGGGGTTTTTTGTTTCGATTTTTTTTTCATTAAAGATCCGACTTGAAGGAAAGAGCAATGAAATAATTTCCTGGCTTTACCAGTGATGCTCTCCTGTGACAGAGAGAAGTCAAAAACTCTGCACTGTGGAAAGAGGAATACAACATTTTTTTTCTGCATTTAGTGTCATTATGGAGAACATGAGATCTTGGGCATTGAGGTCCATATTCTGGCTGTGAGGAGCCTCTGACAAGAAAGAAGCCTCAAGCTTCCCAGTAAAAGCACTGTAAATAGGAAGTCAGAGCCAAAGATGATGTGCTCAAACCCCCACCACCTGCTGCAGGAGCCAAGTTTCCGTTTGGCAAAACTAAAGGAATAGGACGTAGCTTCCAAGGCTGCCAAGTGCTTTTCCAAACCTTTATGTTCAAAAAACATCTGTTTTCTACTACAAACAGTGGAAGGTTGCATTGGTTTGTTTTAATTTATATTAAAGAGCTCAGGCTGCACATCAGATTCATAGAACAAGCCCAACAATATGGACAGCTGGTATCCTTCATAGAAGTGCCCACTGAGAAGTTCAGTAGTAGCCATGAAAGGTGCCTTGAAAGCCGCTGCCAAACATTTTCAGCTCCTCTGTCAGGTACAGTTTTCTCCCACACTATTTCCCTCAGGCAGAGGAATGGTATGAGTCCCAAGGCACACCTCCCCTTAAAAGATGCAAACTCCAGAAATGCAATTACATCCCCTCAGAGCTGTTCCCTATACAATCAGAAACCCGTAACCACATTTAGCAGGTGATTACCGTGCACCATTGTTATTAAGGATGCCATCATAAAACTGAGGTATGGCAAAACAAAAGACCGACTTCCTGCAGGAGCCAAGTTCCAGAGAGGGCCCTCATTATCCCTACTCGTTCCTTTGTTACTAACAGCCTACAGAAGCCCTTCCTGTTATCTTTGACATCTCTGGCCAGACTCAATTCTAACTGGCCCTTAGATTCCTCATCCCTAGCTCCCTGTACAATTTCCCCATATTCCTCCAGACTTACACCCCCTCCTCGTCTCCCTAGCCTGTCTTTCATGAAAATCCAACAACCTTCCATTCCAATGCTCCAGCCACAGCAGCCACCCCACCACGCCTCTGTGATGCCAGCGACATCACACGCGTGCAGGCATGTGCATGTCTCTCATGCTTCTTGTTTGCTCCCCATACTGCGTGTGTTTGTGTAGAGGCATCTGAGCCAGGCCCTTGATAAAGCCGACTCGCTGGCTGGAGCAGCTGGAATCCTTCTGCAGTGCTCGGGGCATCCACCCAGGCTGCCCAAAACAAAAGCACACCAGACACAGAGGCCGCCCATCACATTCCATACGCCCATCGCATTCCATACCGCTCTTCCTGGTGTGTGTGCTTTGCTCACAAAGCCTTTTTTTTTTTTTTTTTTCCACTGAAAGGTAAAGGGAAATTCTACAGCTCAAGGTACTGAGAAGATAAGAAACCTGAAAAACTCCCAGATGGGTGTTCCATGTGTCCTACTTGCAGAAATTAAGATCACAGAACTATCCCAGCTCAAGCCTTCTTGCTTCCACTCTGTGACGAATTTGCCATACAATTCTCAGAGCATGACTTCAGCACCAACTCCGAGTTATAGTTCCTTCCTAGAATTACTTATTAAGTGTATCTTTTAAGAGGCAGAGTACAGAATATTTTTTCATACTCACATAGGAGATGAAAAGGAGAGTGATATCGGCTTTTTCCAGACTGAAATCAAGGGGAAGATAAAGAACCTCTCATAAGGAATCCATCCCAGAGGAAGAGGACCAAAACAATCCATGCTGAACAGTGTCACAACAGTAGAAAATACATCTTGCACAGTTGCTGGTGGGGCAAAGAAAGGCCTGAGGTAGACGTAAGAAACCCGACTGAGTCTTAAAGAACATTTTGGTTTTCACTAAAACAGCAGAGGATGAACAATTTTGTAAAGTTTTCCAAAAATCACCCAGGCAACAATAAACTGCAAAGGAAAATGGAAGACGCTAGTAAGCAAAGAATAAAACAGGAACTGAATTTCAACTACAGGCATTTTCCTCCTGAATGTGCATTTTTCTTGGGTCTATAAATAGACCCAGCTGATGATTTGGGAAGGTCAGATGCAGCACTGCTGTCTGATCACTCAGGTATGAGAACTTTGGCACAGTAATTAAGTGAATCCTGAATGACTCGAAATTAAAGTCCCTGGATACTGAACAGCAAAGGTGTGATGGGTATGAATATATTTGTGTGTTTACTTGGGAGCATTAGGAACATTGTGGGGCGTTTAAGAATGCCTTGAATTTCTCCAAATCTGCAAGTATAGAAAAAGGGAAGGAAACAAGTTCCTCTGTTGCTGATGTGCTGTAAATCCATGCCCCCTGCTTAAGCTGCATAACTCATCTCCCCTTCTATCCCCTCCCACCCCCTTCTTCAGAGGGGCAGGAGGAGAGAGAGGCTAATGATGCTGAAGGTGGCTGTGACAGCATTGCTGCACTGCCAGACACGCACATGCAGGCAGACTGCATCGCGGCAAAAATCCCAGCTGCAGGAAAATTACTCAGCCCAGGGCGAGGACAGGACATATGTTCCTCCCTAACAAAACACATGATACAATTTGTCCATGTTGCTGGACACACAAAAGCAACAGCCTCCAAACGCATGACACTAAAAGGATACCACACCTATAATTTCTTAAAACACTTGTCTCTTACCATGACCACAATGCTGCTGAGATTTCTGTCTGTAGGTTGAAACCGAGGAGGCTGCAATTATTTAAAAAGATGGATGCTCCATCACTGGCTGATTAATCTTTGTTAAGTTCATTTTTAAGTTATTTTTAATTTTATGGGTAATTTCTTCATCTGGATGGTGTCCTTTTAGCATTTGAATGCCAAACAAGGCTTTCCTCATAAAAGTGTGCGGTTTTCGTACCTTGTACATGTTTTTGTTAATCCCCATTTCAGATGAGAAGTTTAAAACATGAATAAACAGGATAAATACGTATTATAAGCGACATGATAGATTAGCACAGCAGTAATTAAATGTCAGAAGGCACAAGAGATAGATTCAATGAAATACCTCCCATCTTAAAAAACAGACAACACATACAGCTACTCTTTTCTACCAAAACTTCTGAGCAGTCAGCTGGACTGAAAGCAAGAATGTTACTAAAGCCTTCCAGTTCTTTACATTACTGAAGCAGGGTGGGGATTTTAGAAGCAAAGCATTCCCCTTATTGGACCCAGTGAAACACAGAACAGCTTTGCCATTTGCTCTATTTGTTCTTAAATATTACAGCCTTAAAAGACTAAAATCCCACCTCTCTACTCAGCCAGCTGCAGACTGGTTTGTCAGGGCTGCCATCCACCAGCAAGATGCAGAGCTCCACACTGCTGAGTGGCAGCTGGGATGCTGCTCCTCAATCAGCTGATGGGTTGCTGCAGTTCTGAGGTCAGGAGTTTGAAGGTAAGTGAACAGCAGTAATGTTTTATTCCAAAACATCACACTGCAAAATGAGTGATTCAGCAGCTGATTCACGGTGGCTGAGATGTCCAGGAATGGGGCGTGGGGGGGGTGGACAGATGGGGACTGTGATGCCATCCATGCTGTGCTAGCCCCACTAGTGAATCACAACTCTGACATGAGCCCTGTAGCTCTGCATCTACAGAGTTCTGCACTCTGCATCATTTCTGCAGCATGCTTTGTGCCTCCCGCATACTGCAAACTGAGGAAACTGAAATTGGATGTTTTCAACAGAGATGGGAGCTGTTTCTCCTATCACCAGAAGAGTATCACTGTGGTATTAGACTTTCACTAACCTCGGGGAGTGTGACCCATTCTATGTGACAGGGATGTGAACCCGGGGATGTGACAGGGCTGTAATCCTAACCCAAGCCAGGTGATCAAAGCCAAAAGATTCACCTTCTCTGTTTGCATGTTCAGCAGATGGATAGTAGCTAAGTGTGGTTCTGGACCATTTCAGAGTGATAACCGTCTTCATCAAGAGCTGTTCACATATCCATCCACAGAAAACAGAAGTAACATTATTTCAGTGGTTAGACCTGGCAGCTGGTAGTTTGGATCTGCTTCTGACTCTGCTACAAGCTCCTCACGTGGCTTTATTCAAGTCACTCAGTTTCTCATTACTGCATTCCTCTGCTTGACAATACAAAGAGGGATAAGTATGGGGTTATTTCCTTTCATTAAGCACTAAGATCTTTTTTCAAAAGGTGTACAGAAGGTGTATCATGTATTACTGCCAGGAGCACGGTACTAGCCTTAAGCATGAAGCTCTCTTGACATGGTTCCTTCTTCAACCTCATCAAAGCAAGATACCTTCTGAATCCCAAAACTGTTGCTCTTTGCAGACACCCATGCTTAGCCTTTTGGTGCAACCCACAGAACACTTCAAAAGGAAACACCTTTCCTTTTTGTAATCATAATAGGCAGCCAAGTTATAATTTACAACAGCAAGCTGTAGTAGTGTTAAATAACAGTACTAAATGTCATTTAACTGTTTCTACCTAAAACCTCATTGCCAAATGTCTCTGCCACTTAGATGATCCAGAAAAATTGCTGGTTTTAAGGCAAACAATTCATATGATCTTTTTTTTTCCCCAGTCACTGAGTCCTTATGTTTCCATGAACAGTACAGAACTTTTACTGACACTTCAATATACAGCAGGTTGAAAGCAGTATATTTACAGTTTCTGCAACAGAAATACTTCAGTCACCCCCCCCCAACAAAAAAATACACTTTCCCATGTCTAGATTGAAGATAAAAATGGATGGTTCCACGACGTCAGTTAAGAAAGGAAGTACAACCCCGTATCTGCATCAGTGACACTTGCCTCGCACCCACTTACATCTAGGCTGGGTATCAGCCAGCGGCTCCCAGAACAGAGCTGGGTCTGAGCTACAGACCACTTGTAAAGGCAGCTGTCTGCAATCCGCTTGCCTGACTTCTTGGGAAATCAAAGAGAAGCACACTATAGCCATAATGACTGAAAAGATCTTTTTCCCCAGCCTAGGCAGGGCCACAGCAGAAACCTCCTGCTCTCACAGGCTGCCTCTGCTGGTTTGTGTCAGCCTCCGAGACCCAGCAGCAGTTCCCGTGCCCGACTGAGGGTGGACCCCTGGGCTTTGCAATCGTGGGCAAATGCTCCTTGCCCTGGAACAATTACACCCATTAAGTCACCACCCAGTAAGTATGGTATTGAGCAATGTACACCACGCTGGGCTGTGAAAAGATCATTACAAACGTGGCCTAATAGTGTCTGAACCCCTGCAGGATGTTTAAGGGAGGATCAGCTCTAGTCCTGATGGACAAGTACTGTCAGTTCTTTCTAGCACGCTACATGCACGCAGAAAGCACCTGGCCTTTTATCAATGACAGCAATTATCTCATAGAATACCCCACTCCCCAGTCTGACTCAAGCTTTCTTTATCCTCTGTCTTACTCCTGATGAATCCAAGCGTCTCACTGTGCTGGCTGATGCCGACTCACAGCTCCCAGGCTCCTCTCTGCAGGTGTGTTACTTGGCATTTCTGGCCCTATTTCCAGATGTGACAAGATGCAAGCAGACCCCATGGGAGTGGCAGGTGACCTGGGGAACATTTTATTCTGGGGAGAAGAGGCATTTTGATGAATCAAACCCAAAATAGTCAGAACGCATGGATCTGAGTCATTCAGCGCTATTCTGGAGCCGCCTAGGGAGAGTGAGCTGGATTGTTGTCATGACCCTGCACATTTTCCACTTAAAAATACAGCCATACTAAGTGCCACCCACTCAGGTTCCTCACAGTAGTGATTTAGTTTTTTAATACTACTTCTTACAGCAGCTAGAACAGAGGAGAAATTAGCTACAGCTTTCAGCTGGAGTCTTTGCCTCCTGTTTGTAAATTATGTATTGTCTTGCTGTGGCTGCAAAATGCTCTCTGGAAGCTTTGTTTACAAGCTCATTTTCTATCAAAGTGTTTATGAGATGATGTGGCTCAGTCCTTCAAATCCATGCCAAGCAAAGGGTGCTTGTCAGTGCTTGCAGAGTACACCTGTGTGTTTACTAACATTTGGAAAAAATGTGCAATCACAAATTGTGCCTCCTCCTCTGAAAGGCAGGCAATCTATCCCAATCAGCCCTAGTGTGTGTCAGCAGACCCTTACAGTGATGGACAGCACAGACTGGCAGTATGATCCACACACAGCTCCTTCCTGTCTTCACCCCAAGAAAACCTCACTTTTAAAACTACCCAGTTACAAAAGTAAAGCCTCATGTTGTCAGCTTTTCCAGTTCATATTCCTTCACGGATCATGCTCCAGGGTTGAACTGTGCCTGTCACTTCTGGCAGTGGGGCAGCAGCTCACCCCGCAGACCAGGAGCGGGCACACCAGGAGCAGGCACACCAGGAGCAGGCACGGTGACTCTGCACTCCCCAAGGACTGTTCAGGTAATCCACACAACTGGAGCACAGGCCGTCCCCCAAAACCTCAGCAGAAAGAAACCACAGAGAATAGAAACCACAGAGAATGTAAACCAACAGGGATTCAGTGCACCATATAAAAAAAGCATTTTACTCAGTGCATGGCACAGCTGTGAGCTTAACCCCTGCTAAATCAGTAATTTCTTCCCTCTTTTACAAAGATTTAACAAATCCTACAGTGGCCTGTTTCAGTCCTGCTGTTCAAAGGAGTGATAACCCCACTGCTTATCCAAAATCAGGGCTTGGTCTCAGCTATTAGTTCTCTCCAGTATAGCTTATCAGTTAGCTACTTGTCTTGAGTATATTTAGCATTGATTTTCAGCTGATTAACAAACAGCTTCTCTCCAAGGCATCTCATTTGGAAGCCCTAAGATAAGCCTGAGGAAGCCGTACGTCAAAAAGCTCTTAGCTTTCAAAATAAAGAGATAGCCTGGAGCCCCAGTCCTGCCTGCCCAAGTCCCCGTTTCCCACAGATGGCACGACGTCTCAGCCCACCAAGGCGGTAATCCGCAACCCCCTCAACATTCCTCGCTTCGACAGAGCCGCCCGAGGTACAGAGCACCTCTTTGTTCCCGGCTCTTTTGATTTTTCAGGCCATTCTTGCCCTTTGAGAGGAGTCAGCCCTCCTCCGCTCTCTTCAGGAGAACTCCTCTGAAAGAGTTCCTCATCCCTCTGTGTTATATTTGGCTTTACACACAGGCAGACCGGGAGGCACTGCTTGTTAGGGCTGCCTTAGTTTACAGTCCGGACTGAGCACAACGCAGTAGATGTAGTTGACGCACTGGTCTTGGGTCATTTAACACTGATTTTGAGTCATTTAACACTTATTTTGGGTCATTTAACAGTTCATACTCTCCTCGTACCCTTGAACTGCAAGAGCCTGAAGTTTTACCACTCTTACACTCAGCAGATGCCCAGCGAAACACACACACACATCCCGCCCACGTACCCATTTATCTCAGCCCTAC
This sequence comes from Nicator chloris, assembly GCA_013400495.1. Classification (NCBI taxonomy): domain Eukaryota; kingdom Metazoa; phylum Chordata; class Aves; order Passeriformes; family Pycnonotidae; genus Nicator; species Nicator chloris. The sequence continues at coordinate 40,327 of WAAE01011545.1, read as the reverse complement.
AAATACAATCTGGTAAATCAGTGCCTTTTTATCCTTCCCATCCAAGAAAACCAGCAATCAGTTGAACTGACGGGGATAAAGAAAAGCAGGGAAAGCTTCTGCAAGGATTATAGCCACGGGAAAAAAAAAAAAAACAAAACAAAAAAAAACAAAACAAAAACAAAAACAAACAAAAAACAAAAAACCCCAACCAACCAACCAAACAAACAAAAAACAAACAAACAAACAAAAAACAACCCCAAAACCAAACAACAACAACAAAAAAACCACAAAAAAACCCAAACCAAAAAACACATCGTGCAGTTGTAGGACCCTGTTCTATCTTACTACAGGGAAGGGGACAAGAGAAGGACCCAATCACTGCACCGCCACAGCTGGGTTGAAGTCTCTCCCTTCCCCAATCTGCTGATACCCCCCAAAAAAGCAGCTCTGCCTGTACAGAACTGGGTAGCCAGGAAGGAGATTAAACACCAGCAGGAATGAGACTGTCCTGCCGGGGCTGGCAAAGAAGAGAGAGATGGATGGATGGATGGATGGATGGATGGATGGATGGATGGATGGATGGATGGATGGATGGATGGATGGATGGATGGACCGACAAGACGCACCGCAGACTCACGGAGTGTACCTGGAAGTGGCCGCAGGCGCTCCCGGCCCCAGACGCTGCTCTGCGGCTCTCACGCACTCATCACCCAGGACACAGCACAGGACAGCACGGCTCGGCTCCCCACGGGCTGTGCCGGCGGCGGGCGGAGCGCCGCGGAGGAAGCGCCGCTCCCGTCCCGTCCCGTCCCCGCCCCGCAGCGCCGGGGCCGCGGCGGAGGCGGAGCGCGGAGCAGCCCGCCCGCCCCGGAGCGCGGCCCTGCCGAGGCACCAGCGAGCCGGGGTCGCTGTGCTGCTGCCAGGCGTGGCCTCAGCCGCTGTGCCAGTGGCCCGGCACCAGTCCGCTGGCAGCGGTGGGAAGGGAATCGTTCTTACAGACGGGCAGGAACGGGACGCGCACACCCGCAATGCCTCCTCTGGGTCTCCCACGCTGTATTTCCAGCACAGAGGATTTCCTCAGCCCGGTGCTGTTTCTTCTCTCTTCCCAGGTCTCTTCCAGTTCCCCGTGCAGCTCTTGCACAGTAATCTTCAAAAAGGTCTTGCTCAGATCCACTACAACTCCTCACCACCTTGCGTTTTCTCTGCAACTGAGTTTACTAGCTTGGATCTGGTGCCCCATTGCTCTTGGATGGAGTGACAAGCCCTTTGCTTCTATGTGCTTTCTCCAGAGCACTCTGAGTTTTCTCCACTTCTTGCACAGCACTCTCAGTCAGCGCTTTTCCAGGGTGAGAAGTCCAGGTTTACCCAGTCACTCTATAAACAGGGTCCAAATCTCGGACAAGCCTTGTTATCCTCCACCAGCACTTTTGCAGTACCTCTAAACCTTCTGAGATGAGGGACATGGAGCTGCATAGGCGCAGTTCAAGGTGCAATTGAACCTTAGATTGAGAGAGCAATACTCCAACTTTCCCTGCTCTCCACTCCCTCCTAACTTTTAGTGATCTATTTCCTTTATTTGACCCCTCAGAACATCCAACCAAGGTCTGCCTGGGGTGGCAGCAGCCAGGTCAGAACCTGCACGTTACAAGTGAGGCTGACTACATGCATCAGATCTTTCACTAACTGAAGAAAAATTGTCCCTGGCAGTTGAAGGCTTGAAAGACAGGTGCCTCTAGCTACTATTTCTACATTGAAGCATAGAAGGAGCTTGCAGAAACCTCACACCCTGTGGCCAGGATGATTTTGGAGGCAATCACACAATCCTGCCTACCTGCCTTCCCATTTCTTTAAGTAGAGGATGTAGAAAGAAATACTTCTAAAAACTAGTTTTAAAGTAATTGTGCTGTCAATGTAACTAATAGTAAAAGGAACCCCAACACAAAGGGGTGCTTTTTCTCTCTCTGGAATTAGGACTTACACATGCACGTGATGTCACTGTGGACTCTAGAAATGACTGGCAAGTCTTGAGGTTCTGGATTCACACAAAAGCCTGCTCTGTCCTTTCGGACAGTGTCACATATAATGTGAAATAGAAGAAAATGGCATGGCAATACTATTTCTGAAGAAGGATGGCATACTGCCAAGTCATGGGTCCCAGCACTTGCACACACATCCTGGTACTTTTCCCATTTGGGCAATATATCAGAGGATGGTGCTATGTATTTTCTTCAGGCTCTGCTCTGTGGTGGTTCTCCCTCCAATTCCTCTCTGTGACAGGTTTCTCAATGCAACAGACTAGCTGGCTTTCTTGATTCCTGTTTTCCCCTACAATTCCCTTCATCGGACAACCCTTGTTACTATACATACAAGAAATCTATTGGAAAAAAGATTTAGACTTCATCAGAGGCTTCCTTTTTTTCTTCCCCCCCTCTCAGATTCAAGGTAAAACATTGCTTTTCCCTCCCCTTCTCTCCTGTGTTCTCAGACAACGTCTTTGATTAAAGCAGAAATATTTCACTGAAGTAATTGCAAGTACAGGCACATTTATTCTGGTTTGTTTTGGTGCAGGCTGACAAGAGTGAAGGCAGCCTGTGGGCTCCCTGGCAGCGAGGAATATCCCAGGGAAGTGACAAGTGAGGCACTGAACAACTCAGGCCTCCTTTGCATAGTGCAGGTGGTCATGAATCACTTGGCAAGAGCTGAGAAGAGATCAAATCTTGGAAGGAGGTGAAGAATTAAGAGTTATGAGTCAACCTTGCAAGCACAGAACATGCCTGGTTTGTGCTGCTCAGATGTTTTGCTTGTTTATTCTTCCCATTTTGATATGGTAGTCCTCACAACAGCAATGCAGATTTAAGGGAAATAAGCACAAACAAAGCCCAAGAAACTACACGGGGGATGATTAAACCAACTCTTGCCAAACAAGTTATTCTAAAATCCAGGCCCAGTCCTTGTGGATCTGCTAGCATGAAACCCAGAATCTGGGCTGGGCTTTAACAGGAGATCATCCACTGTGGCAGAAATACTGGCTGCAGGCTTAGACTGCAAACCAGGCTTCTGCTTTGTCTGTGTATTTCAGCTGTGGAAAATGTCATCCACAGCCCCATCTTATCTCTATTATTACTATAAAATATCAGTATGTGAGAACAGAATGTGTGACTTCGAAACAAAATGGATTTTAGGAGAGAAGAATATTTCTCTGTGTCATAGACCTAGAAAATCCCTGGGCAAACAAACTACAATTCTGGCTAGTGGTAACCTGGGCTTTTATACCCAGGCTCCTGGGTTTTTAGACTCACTCCAGAAAAGGCAAGTTTGACAGCAATGCCAATATCAACTGCTGAAGAAGTGGGAGCTTTAAAATTTTAGTACTTTCACAGAATGAAAATGCATTTTTTCAAGATATTTCTGTTTCCTTTTCTGGTGACTAATAAGTGAGTTAATATGCTTCAAATCAACATATTCAGACGATTCCATCTCTCTCTCAGACACAAGAGTTAGAAGTTATAAAGAAATGGAGGGTAGGGGGAAAGCAAATTTGATGGTGTCAGACAACTGGAGGAAATTAAGCTTTAGAAAACTCACCAAGCCTGGACATAGTGAAAATAGAGTTGTTAACTCTATGCAACTTGTGTTGTGGCCTAACTTCTGTTACGTGGTTGAAAATCTGTGTACTGATAAAATAACCTACACCCTCCCCATCTCCAGATGTATCTTGAGCTCGTGCAGGACGGTTTGTGTTACGTGTCCCAACCTAGCACTGATCATTTTCAAGTGAATAATCAGAAACCATTTCCCTCAGTTTAGCCAGCAATCATTTGCTGGCCTAGCAAGCATGGTAAAACAGTTAAATGATGGTGAATTTTAAACATCAAGAGAGAACATTCTCTCTTGTTTCAGCAAGTAACTCTCTGGACAGTTCTCCATCAGAGCAATGTAAAACAATTGGCCAAACTAGCTGCTTTCTGCCTCCTGTAACTCCAAAAGGTCACCAAAGAGTAATAATTAAGAGAAAACAGCCAGTACCCACCTTCCCCCTACCTTTTTTTGTTTTAGGACTTGTTGCTGTGCAAATAAATCATCCTTTACCTTGTGGTTTGTAGCAGCTCTCTGCATAAAGCAGAAAGACATCAGGGTTCACTTTAGCCCTATGTTTATTCAGCTTGAACTTGAACTAGGACCATATTAAAAACAGATTACAAACCATTTAAGAGCTCTTAATGCTTGCCAAAACTAGCCTGTGGTTTTAAATGAGATGCAAGGCAAAGTAAATGAAAAGTAGTATTTAAGTCACGGTGGAGAAGTCGTGTTACCTAAAATGTGCACAACATATTTGGCATTTCAAAAAGTACTCAGCAGAACTCCAGACACAAAGAGTACTCTTGAGCAAATGGATGGAAGGGAAGGATTTAGAGTGTGAAGTCAATTGTCTGAAATTCAAAGGCAAGCAATTGTCTGAAATTCAGAAGTCTGGCAATACTGGCACATGTTTAAACCTGTGCACAGAACTCCTGCTGAAATCATTGCGACACCTGCAGAATTTGACACATCTGTTAGATTTATTGCAGAAGCAGATGTCAAAGCTCTTGACCACTCTGAATTTTCCAGAATCTGTTTCAAATTCAATTCACGCTCTAAACATGTAGATTAGATGAATCAGTCCAGCAGATCACTTAAACTTTGCCTTGGCTTCAAGTTTGAAATGAAGTGCATATACTTCAGGGATTTGACAGAGGAATTCAGGCAAGAGTCTTCAGTGTTTAGATGCAGTAGTGTGGCAGTGCAGGGGTTGTGTGTGGACATTAGAGATGTAAAAGCACGCAGGGCACTTGAATAGTTGGTGTACAGTAGTTCCTCTAGCAGATCTGGAGTAATGAGACTTTGATTTTAGCTGTTTACAACTTTGTCAGAATTTAAGCAATTGGAGCTCAAAGTGTTGGTGGCAGGGTCCTGCTTCAGGCTAGGCCAAAATTCAGAAAACATTATTTATGCTCTTCTGAAAAGGTGGTGGACAAAAATCTATTGCTATTGCTCATAGTACTGTTTTGACTACAGCTTTCTTATTTCTTCCTGTTACCTACTGAAGGAAAACCTTCTGTGCAAAGCCTTGGACAGGGTCTTGAAAATTGAAAGGATACGCTCCCTCTAATTTGCCGTGAATGTTTTGCCTTTAACACAAGAACTGCCCAAATTCAGACAAGCTCTGTGCCTGCCCTGCCAGCACATGCGAGAATTTGTCAGCATGATTGTCACAGACCTTCTCATGATGGACAAAATCAGTCACAGGCTTTAGGGGCTGAGTTGGACTTGCACTTCAGTGACCCCTTCAGTGTAGTGGGCACCAGAGTTGAGAAGATGGAGAGAGACTTTTATATTCTCTGTGCCCTCCGTGTTAGCACCAAGACAGCATGAAAAGGAGGGGAAAAGTTGATCCTGACTCGGTATGGCTTAATCCCAGTTTTTATCGCTAAAAGATGCTGTTTTCTTCATTGCAATCATTTGCATCATCAACGACCTCTATTTAATTGTTCCAAAGGAATAAACTGTCCAGGATGAAATAATTAGGTATCCCTTTTATTTCTATAAAACTTCCCCAAAGTATCATAATTAAAGAGTCTTTGCAAAATGGAAAAATATTCCAGTTTGACATACAGACAAAGAAATGGAGACATTTTCAGAGGCAGATGATGCAGCATGTGAACACCTAACACTGAGAACAGAATCCTGATCCCCAAGTCCTCTGTGGCTTGGGAGGTCAGAACCTTATGGACTGGGAAGTGTGCCTAAAAGCAGATTATCTAGAAGAAATAACATACTTTGCACAGTCACTGTCTTTAATTATGGGTAAAACCACTCCTTTAGGACCTCGCCTCTTTTTATACACACGGTGTACAAATATAGGAGAAATGGGAGTACCAGTAAATGTAATCTAACTTCTTTCCTGATGGAGAAATGTAAATGCTTCCAAATGTGTCAATGCCACCTGCCTGAAGCTTTAGAAGACCTAAACCGCTCCTTTAGTAGCATTATCCCAAAGCTGGATTTGGGATATTTTTTGCTGATAAGTGTTGATTTACCATGGCGATTGCTGGAGGCTTCTCCCTCACTTCCTCAAGACAAGGAAACATTTACAGTTTCTCCCGCCTTGCCATCCTCTCCTCTTTCAGTCTGCCATCCTGTCACATGCTGACAGCCATCACACCGTGAATGGCAAGTCATTTGCTTATTGACAGTCTCCCATTTACTGTGACACCTGCCAGCAGTCTCTGACCCCTGAATAAGCATTAAGACATTAACAACCTGACACAGGGTCAAGGGTTTGAATAATCATGTCCTGCAGATTCACTACACTCACAAGGCAGCCAAACACCCCCCCGCTGCACTAAAGTTTGCCATCCTGGGGGCTGGGAAAGGCTTGCTGGAGGAGTGGCTGCAGGAATTGATTGATTACCTACATGGATGAGCAGTGACACTTTGCTATTGCAGGCAGCGAGGCCTCATCTCTGGCCAGTGAAGCTTCGAGCACCTTTGCCTATGCTGCAGTATTGGGATCTGGGCTATAAGAAACAGACTCACTGGTTTAGGAAAACAACAGGAAAGAACAAAGAGGAGAAAAGGACATCTGCAGGAAAAAACCTCTAAAACAAACCCAAACCAACAACACTATCCCCTGTCCCTCAAAACCCAAACCTCAAATTAAAACAAGTAAACCACCTCGTCCCATAGCCAAAACCAACCCTTCCTCTGAATTTGGGGATGTTCATAAACCATCGCTGAACTGCTCTGTCACTGAAGGGCTCTGAACTGCTTTTGGAGTGCAGAGTCTTGTGCTGCAAGTGTCCTGAGGACTAAACAGTGTCCATTTCAATGGATTATCAAATGGAGAAAGTGATCCCACTATGTTTGTTTTAAGTTTTTACTAGCACTGGGTTTGTTTCTCTTGTGTGTCTGCCTGGCATGTAGCCAGTCTGGGACTCTGCTATAATGGATGATCTATTAGCTTGAAAGACATTCTCTTCTGTCACTCCCAGCCATCCCAACCATGTCACAGTAAGTCATGGAGGAAATGAATTCTTTCAACTTGTGACAGCCATGGCTCTTAGGAACTGTAATTTCAAACCTCAAAGCCCTGGTTAGAAGGAAGAAGCTTCTGTACCAAATGACTTGCAGGAAACCTGGTCTGCCTCCCAGATGTTTAATAAACTTAGCAGTGCCCTCTCAAAATCTTTGGCTAGAGTTCAATCATCTCTACCCACAACCAGTGCACAAAGGATTCAAAGACTTTGTAGACCACAGCCTTTGTTTTGAAGTACGGATAAAGTATGCTCACACATTTCTCTGGGCATGCTGTTTGGTGAGGGAAGCTGGGATGTTTTCCACCCTTATGTGCAACAAAACAGGCTCTTAGACTTCAACAAAAAAGATGTTGAAGAAAAACATAGAAAATTAAGGCTTTATTACATTTAAGCTGTTAGTTCAGTGGCTGGTCAGTGCAGAAAAAGGAAGATCTATTCCTAATGAAAGCAATTTGACAGTTTAAATGAAAGGAATTTGGTGGGTAACCTCTGTCAAGTGCAGGGAATGGATGTTTTGCAAGTTCATGTTTTGAAATGAAATGCAAGTTCATGTTTTCCGAACTCTCACAACAGCATCTAGCAGCTGTGTGGGGAATGACTTTTGTATTCCCTAAGTATTTGTAAGATGCTAAAAGTCCCTCCCAAATCAGAACATGTTTGAAATCACCCCAAAAAGCTCATGTTCACGAGCCAACAATCCTGAACATATTTCAGACTGAAATTTTTATTTATATAGTTTTTAAATGTGTACATTTCAAATTAGAAATTTAGTATTATTTAAGATCTTACATAAACATGTGAAAAAAGAAGGTTGGCTTGGAAAAAAAATCCCCACTTTTTAATACGTGGAATTAACTAAGTAGAAGAAAAGAAGCTCAAATCTTTTTCAATTCTCTCCCCAAAGGAAGGTTACCAGCTTGTTTTTGCAAGAACTACCTTTTTTTTTTTTTTTTTTATTTTTTTTTTATTTTTTTTTTTAATAGCAGTGTTCAGTTTTGCAAATTTGTCTGGTCAAGAGGGGAAAAATCTGTCAGTGGAAAATTTCCTACTCTTTCCGCTTAATTGAAAGGTTGCCTGCTGTGTCCCCAGCTGTCCCCTTCCAGCTTCCAGTGAGGAGGGGGATTACAAAGCTCTGAAGAATAAAACCTTCCTGGAGCTGCCCCCCTGCCCCCAACAGAGCAGCTACTACTCCCAAAGCAAAAAAAATCGCTGGCACTCAGCCTTCCACCCCTTTTATTTAGCATGGTGTGTATCTCCCCGAAAGCTGGGGGCTTCAGTTCCTGAGCTCACAGACTGCAAGGGTTACTGTCCAGCAGACAGGGCATCCAAGGCAGAAAACAAAGCTAAGCAAAACTGAACCTTCTCCAGCTACAGGCAGAAACACTGGCTATGTATCTGTCTGGGTAGGCATCTCTTCCTGCACATATCTGCTCAGACTTTCCTTTCCTAAGAAATAAAGCCAACAGTGGTGGGGGAGAAGATAGAAACTGTTGTTATTGCTGCTTTTTCTGCTGTTTGTCTCAGTAAATGCAAAGACTTGCATTGAGTCAATACTTTTGATGGGCAGCAAAAGTCTGGAAGGAAACAACAGAGGCTTAGCAGCTTCACTGACACCATCTGACTCTTCAGTTTTTTATTCTATTAAGCAGGCAGCAGTAATTTGAAAACTGTTCACATGTTACTTCATGTAACAGAAATGGCTTCAAAACAGCTATCCTTGAAGCTGAATAAATAGTGACTGCTTCAGTTCTTGTCTAAATATGGTTTAGGATGCTTTTACACCCGTTATAGGCTGCAGTTTTCACCTGTCAGTTCACTACTTTTCCCTGGCAGTTTGCTTCTCCTCCTCTTCCAGCATAATAGAAAGGAAAGGCACTCTGCCAGAAACCAAGATTCAGATTCTGCAAACTGTTCTGCACACACTCAACATTAATAACAGCTGGCTCAAGAGAGAGTCTCAGTAAACATTTACACAGTGCTTCAAATGGAGCCCATCAATACAGGTACATCGGACACAGGCTGAAAAGAAGGACGTTTATGCTAAAACCTGCCATGTCTTCCTCAGATTTACAGTAGTCTTTAAATATTATTGCTTGGTTGTCATCCCTACTTAGCAGAGCTGTGCTGCTTAATAAGAGCATAACCTCAGCCAAGTAAGATGTTTCTCATCACCTCTGACTTCATTGTTGGGATGAGCATCACTGCACAACAGGCAAATTCATCAGAAGACTGATTTTAAAACAAGAAAGGCTCTGAATCTAATTATTATTATTTTTTCTAAATCAATTCCTACCTCTTTCTTGTACTTAGACAAAAATACAGCCATGGTGTCAGCATTCAGAAACACAACAATAGTTAAATGCAGGAAGCATTTAGGAAAGCATCTGAAAACAAGCCTCCAGAAATCACCAGTGCCACATTTTCCAGTTTGCTGGAGTTCTGGGATAACACTGTATTCACTTTTCATAGTGCAACAAAATCTAGAAATGTCCCTCCATTTTTCAGCCATTCAGTTCAATTTCCCAGCCCCAAGGGTTTTATCAGAAAGGTTGTAGCTTGAAAATTTTTGCTTCCTTGCATTGCAAGAAATTTTATTAAGCAAAAAATCTAACATTTCCTTTGTTTGGTTTTACCTAAGTTTCATGGTTATTGGAAGAAGCCTGAATATATGATGAAAAAATATATTTAAGGCTCAAAAAGGCACACAAAAATAACCCTATTTTTACATCAAGGTACTCCAGCTCATTTGTCAATTTTTTGTGAGAATTTGGAGGCAGAGATTCTAGGTGTTATCCACTTCACCCTCCTCACAGTACAGTAGGCCTTGTTTTAGGCATAGGAAATTGCAGTTGGCAAAACACATCTGCTCTTGTTTGTTTGGATGGTGTAGGAAAAGGATTTTTTAAATTTTTTAAAGCAATTTCTATTTCATATTTTAAAGAAAATGAAATATTTTGACAAAACTATTTCCATTTGATTCCAGCTAGAGAGGTTTGATACAACACTGATCAAACAACCAATTATATATCAGCATAGCTCTCTATTTATGAAGAACAATCATTACTTATTGCATTGATCTAGAGCCTGGTCTATACCTTCCCTTTTCCAGCATAGGGGAGAAATAAGAAAATAAGAAATATGGACAGATTGCTGAGGACAATCTCTGTAAGAAAGTATTTCCTCCTTCAAAATGACTAACCATTCTTTGAGGACAGGATTAATTTAAGAGTAGGCTTAGATGCAATTCATAATGCTAAATGAGCAGGTGGCATTCTAAGTAGTCACGCAGAAGTTTCTCCCTCTCCTGGCAAACACAAACGTTTGATGTGAATAAAACCAAAAGGGTTTTGTTTGCTGAACACTCGACTCTGGCTCCCATTTCCAAGGCTCCCTTCCCTTGGGACATATGAGCCTTCAGTTACTCACTCACTCGCACAGATTAGAGGTTATCCTTAAAAGTGTTCTGACTAAGGCAGCACAAGGCTCTGAGGAGGTTTCCACTGCTTGAGATGTGCCCTCAAATATTATGCTTCCAAAAAGGGAAGGAGGGAGGGCATTTGGATAAACGGGGGAACTGGCTAAAAGAGAAGTCCCAACCACGAAAGTAACAACCAAACTCTAGGATGCAGCAAATAATTAAGGAGGATTGTAGTTCCTAAGGGGAAATCAGAGATCACTATGTACAATTTTCACTAAACCGTTTTATTGCAGTTTGAGCTCTGTATAGCTGTGCTGTAATCAAACAGGAGGAGCACCAGCAAGGAACAGTGTGAAATCCACGTGCATGTAAATCTGCTAAAACTCTTTGGGTCACTCACATGGAAAAAGACCAAGCCTGTCCTGAGCAGCTTCAGAAGCACAGGCAGGTAGATGATAACATGCTGTTTTCCAACAGTGTGTAACAGGTTAGTGGATTTCAGGTTTTTTCGGAAGCTTTGTCCACTCTGCAGAAGATATCAAAACAGAACTGCAGAAAGCCACAACCACATGGTGTGTGTCTGTCAGGAAACATGGTCAAAGGAAAGGATGTTTCAGGAAACCTTGGAGACAGCGTTGCCAACAAGTCCTGATGAACCAGAGCAGGGGGGGAAGTCCTCTCCCAGGTCACGATGCTTTCTATAGCCGTATGTGCATCATTTCCCTTCTATGCCCATTTCCCTTTTTCAGTTTCCCCCAGAATAAGCCTTTCAGTGCAAAACCAGCTTATTTCTAGGTACCTGGACAATCCACAATTCCAAAGCAAGGGCCATCATCATGCACACAGAGTTTGGTGTGCTTTCTAATATAGAACCAGAAATCAAAAACACCTCCTGAGCCAGTTTTTAACAGTTAGCTGAACGTTCATGAGCATCCTTTACAAATGCAGCCACTGCACCTCACTGCACCAAATGAGCTGCAGAGCACCAGTAGGACACAAGCTCTTGAAATAAAAACAATGCTGGCAAAGTGGTGTGGTGGTTATATCATCAGTGAATAATCATCATGATAGTTTTAAATAAGCTGAAGAAGGAACTTACCCTGGATTCTGGCATTCTTCAATGCCGTGGAGTTTGAGGTGAAAATCACAGAATTCCTATTTCAATGAACATCATGGAGGAGAATGACTGTAATAAAACAAACCTACTGGGAACCACAAGCAGGTGTATAGCAGGAATGAGAACTAAAGTATAATCTTTCTAGGCTCCATATTCTTAATTTACTCCTGGATTTGCATGCCTGCAAGCTAGATGGATCTACCAGGATCAGATAGTCTGCAGGCCTGAGTTTTATTCATCAGGTTGCTCTCTCCCAGTTTGAAATGCTTACTTGAAGGGTGAGAATACATAATCCAAGTGACATCAGTTCACACCAGATTTAGATGCTTATGCATGCTTTTGCTAAATCCAATTAGCTGTCAGAGCTGAACTCTGAAAAACCAGGTGAGGAGTAAAGGGTGTGGGAACTTGCTGTGGTATTTCAGTCCCTAACAGCACTGGAAAGTTTTGGGTGTATGCAAAGCAGTTAACTCCTGAATTTACTCTCTGTGTAGTAAGAGTCTCAGGCATAGATGAGCCTACATCAACCTAAGAATAGGAGCTCCAGTCTGCACTGTGGTAGTTGCTGTCACAACGGGAGTGGCAGCACAGAACAAAGGGAACTTGAGAGCTGGCACAGATGGGTTTCCCTACAGTGTCTGACCAGACAGAGCTAGGAGAGTGAGATCTGAAAGCCCTGCTGGATTTTCTGTGAAGTCCATATGTTACTTGAAAGGGCATTAGAAAGACACACCTGTTCCTAGCAGGAGAACTTGCTAAAACACCTTAAGCCTACACATGACAATCTGTACCCAGCCCATATGTTGGCAGATGCAGCTTGAAGTTCACATGGGGAAATGAGGTTGTTGGGATGGGGGAGACTCTTTGCTCAGTAAAATGTTGAAAGTTGCCCTTTTTCTGTCTAGTAAATGTTTCCATTGCTTTCTATGGAGTAAATGCATTTTGTTATCAGTGTAGCATTTCACCACTTCCCCTTTCTGCTGGGCACAGCAGCAGCAGCAGTTACTTGCGGTGAAGGCAGCTGGCATGGGACTTACAGGGGTTATTGGGAGGCAATCCCCGATGGAAGACCGACAAGAAACTGAGTCAGTACCTAAGGGAAAGTACAGTTCATCTGGGTGCTGACACATGTGTGCTGTCCCTAAGAAGGCAGCTTGCCATGTCCACCCCAAGCAGGGCTGGAAGGTGTGAAGACTGAGCAAAACACAACCCCTCTGAGCCCACAGCTCTGGCCATGACTACAAAAGCAGGTTCTTCCCCCAGATGTTGTTCCTTTTCCTGCTTGTCCAGATTGGCCCTTTGGCACTACAGAATGAACCAGCCTTAGCTACAGTACTAAGGTCGAGTGTAAAGTCTGGAAAGCATTAATTGACTTAGAGCCATTAAGCCTCGCCCTGTCTCACATCCTCAGAGCTAATCAAAGTTGCAGCTTTGCTGTGGCAAAGGGAGGGTGCTGTTCAGTCCAGACCGGGGTTGCAGGAGTCACCTTTGTGCCCAGAACACAGACAAAGTTTGGGAGCTATTAAATGGAAGGAAGTGAGAGACAGAGAGGGAGGCAGGCTTTCAAAGGAAGACTGTGGTGGGGTGGTAAAACTCAAGCAAAGCAAGTATGGGATATCCAGAAGGGAAAAGGACACTTATTGGATCCACATGGCACAACAAAGAGCAATAGAAAGAAATCTGCTTAAATGTGGGCAGATAGAGCATTAGGGAGATACAGCATGTCTTTCACACAGATCCTCAGCCCCCTGAAGCAGGAATTCAGCTCCATCTCTCTAGGAGCTCCCTTTAAGTGCTCTGAAGCCTTCACAGAATCCCTTAGCTAGAAGTCTCCCCCAGTGTGCTCTGTAGACTAAAGGCCACCTTCGCTGGGGAAAGGTAACTGATAGCAGAATGTGGTCTCACTTCTAGTCAGGATTCAGCTACTTCCTATAGTTGCTTCTCCTTGTTTTTTCCCTCTGGTTACTTTTACAGGGCTGCACATGGTCCTAGGAAATGGCTGGGAGAGCATGATCCTGTTAGAAGCAGAGAAATCACCTTTTCTGTTCCATGCTTCAATTGCAGGCAGGAATTCCAGAGTTCCCTCCTTGCACATTGGGTACAGTTGTATGTGAAAGACTCTGTGTCCTGTGGCAGAGTACCTTATAGTTTTATAAGGTGATCTAATTTTTTGAGGAAGCTTCAGAACACTCATCCCCGATTTTCTGTGCTTAAGGAATGGTTTGTTTGCCTGCTTTGCAGAAGCAGTAGTGGCCTTGCAAGGCATGAGGCAGAAAAGGGCTGACACATTGTTCTCCCTGTGGAGCTTTCTCAGAAAATGTTACCTAACTCGCTTTGTTGATACTTGGTGGATCAGTGGCCAAATTTCACCGTTTTAGGTTATATTTATAAAAAATACATCCTAAAGAATACTTTGTTTTGCAAGCCCCTGCAGATCTCTTTGCCTCATTGCATCTACTACAGGAAACCAGTTAGCTCCATTTAGAGCTATGGAAAAGTACCACAAAGGAAAAGACTGCAGTTTTCAAAGTTGCTTCTGTTATTCTTGAGCAATCAGAATAGCATCATTTCTTCCAGTGCTGCACGGTTTTGAACTCAGAAACATCTATATAACTTGGAATTTCATTGTCCTTAATATCATTTTCACCAGGAAAAATTACTGCAAATGCAAGTGTTCAGGAGTACAGACAGATAGAGAAACCTTTGACAAATCTGTGCTGGCAGGTAATTTTTAAAAAGCAAAATTTTTTAAGAGTTGATTTTGAATGAGCTATTGTGTTTCAATTAATTAACTCCCTAGGAACTTCACCACATTATAGCTCTGTGTATTTTCTGCAGAGTAATGAGATTTCTCCTGTTTCTGAAACAGTAGCTGAGCAATAGCTATTCCAGAGCTCTACAGTACTAACACATAGTGGTGAAGGAAGCAGGGACAGGGAAGTGTATGCACAGAATCCTGTTATCCCAGGCAGTGTAGTAAACCCTCATATGAACACAAGCCAGAAGGATGTGGGAGCCATGGGCTTCATTCCCCATGGATTATTAGTTTCTGACTATTGACAGTGAGTTGTAATCTCTAAAGAGTGTTTGGAGAAGAGGTGGTCTGATCAATGTGCTGGATCAAACTAAATAAACTTTATCACCTATTTCTCATTGTTTGAGTAGGATAAAAAAAATTGGAAAATTATGTCCCTCTGCTTCACACAAGCTGGAATACTTCTTTAAAATAGATCAATTTAACAGCTTCAGAGGGGTACAAAAAGAAATGTCTGTAAAGCCTTGACCAGAAGGGAACTCTTTGCATACCAGTGCAGGACATGATTTTTGTATTTCCTGGTACGGATTTGTGCTTTGTTAAGACATGAATACGAGTAGCAGTGCCCCTTTGGGTGAATACAGCAAAACCTCTAAACCTTTCTGGGTTATTTCTGCTGGGTCTGATCATTATGTTCAAAGTTCATTGCTGCCTGATCCGATGAAGAGTTGGGCAGACTGGAAAGATGCTCCTGATCTGTAAGGGGATGGAAAAGCCATCTCTGTAATGGGTGGTAAGGGGAGCCTTTCCTTGTTCAATTTAGTTAAAATCAGGCACAGATCTTTGCTGAGACATGGAGAATGGTTTTGGTTTCTCTGCCTTCTGAGGAAGAACACACAAGAAGTCTCATGGCAACTAAGACCAGCTGCTGGAGTCATGAATTTTTATGAAGGGATTTCTGGCAACCACATTAAATAATGCCTTTAGCCGACATGTTGGCTCTCTGAACTAATTTTTATATCATCAGCACTGCAGATGGGTGATTTGTTGCAGCACTGGCTGACAGTTAAAGTTATGAGCTCCTACAACAAAATACTCTTCTACTTGACAATGTTTTCAAGTTTGCAGTTTCTCTTCCACTCAGGGAAATGAACTTCCATAGTTCTCAGTACATAGAACTATGGAAGGGAGACAAGGAGAGAATATTCTTTCAACCCCCAGGACCCAGTTGTTATATCAGTTTTAACACCAGTTGAACCTCTTTACATCTTACTACTGGTTCCAGCTTATAAGATATTGGAATTCTTGACACCTGTGGTTGCTTTAAAATGGGACAAGTGTTCACCCTTCAGTGACTGATATCTCAGTCCAAATTAGCCCACATTGTCATTCAGCAATACTAGAAGAACAAGCTCTGTTCCCCTTTATAAGCATCATCTGCAAGATTTCAAGACTGAGGATGGGAAAACAGTCAGTGTAGTAGCAGAACGCACGTGCAGGTAGATGAAAATAGAATCTATTCTGTAGAGTGCAGGAGAGACCTCTTGGTAAACACTTCTGAAAAGAAATGCCACGGAAATCAAGCCAGTAGGTTTCCTACTGGCACATCTGCTGGGCAGGTAGGTTTTTCACCTGCATGTTATTCCAAAGGCAGGTACCTCTTTTCCTGCCTTTGGAAGAAAAGAGGTGCTAGGCTTGTTTTTCTTGCCTCCAGGCAGAGACCACTAAATTGATTGCAAATAATGCAAAATTTATCAGAAAATTAAACTTAAACTAAGAGGCCTAAATTCCCAAATACACTAAATTGTATAACTTAAAAAAAAATTACATCCTGCATCGTTAACCACAGGCGTATTTTTGTCTTTTTCTCCTGCCTTACATGCTGACATTCTTTCCATTACCACTGTCATCAGAGAGCTTCTCTATGTAGTCAGCCCCTTGCTGTCCATATTTTCCTTCTTGAGTAGATCCAGGTCAGTCCAGTGATCAGAAAGTTCATCAGAGTGAGCTCACTCCAATAATTTCAGGGGTAAAAGTCCTGTACATTGAACAACCACATAAAAGACAGCACTAAAAGAACTTTAACTGTGGCTCATATCACCAATCACAGTTTAGAATGAAAACTTCTTACTCATAAATGGAAAGGAGCTGCAAGTCAAGAAGAACCTCCTGAGAAAAGAACTGCTGGCAGATAGAGTCACTGTGGGCCTGTGTTCACATGTCACAGGTGGCAGGAGAAGCCCCTCCTTGCCTTCCCTCGCCTTCCTCGATGCCTCTGTACAACAGGAATGAGACTCTGGGTGTGGAAGGCCACTCAGTGGATGATGTGGATGATGGTCCAGCTACACCAGAGGTGTTGTGAAGTCCAGAAAGGCCTGCCCTCTGTATCAAGATCACCTCCACAAGGAAGGAAAGGTGGCTTATAGTTGTAGATGACTCCCCTCTGAGGGGAACAGAGGGTCCTACATGCCAGACAGACACTCCTGTCAGGGGACTCTGCTGCCTCCCTGGGGTCTGGTTTAAGGACATCACTAGGAAACTTAGCCTGGTCCAAGGGCCCTTGGAGTATTACCCATTGTTTCTCTTCCATACGGGCGGTAATAAAGCTGTAAAGAGTAGTCCAAGGACAATTAAATAATATTTCACGGCCCTGGGATTGTTGGTAGGCAAATCTGGAGCAGAGATAATTTTTTATTTTTCTTCTTTCTGGACATTGGAAGAAAGAGACAGACCCAGTCTACTGATACATGGCTCCACCACAGAGTTCTGCCCTCACTCTCCTCCAGGCTGAACAGACCAGGCGTCCTCATCTGCCCCTCCTAAGGCTTCCCCCCTAGAGCCTTTACCCTATTTCTAGCCCTCCTTTGGACACCCTAACACCTTTATGTCTTGTGTTGTGGTGCCCCAAACTGCACACGCTGCTGGAGGTGAGGCTGCACCAGTGCAAAGTAGAGCGGGACAGTCACCTCCTCCAGCCAGCTGGTGATGTGTTGTGCTTGATGCACCCCAAGACACAAGTTGGCACAAGATCATTCAGTGACATTGCTTTGGAAATGTCAGACTTGCAAGTAATTTCATAGCCTAGATCTTGCAATGTATGCCCCACTTAGCTGCTGAACTGTGAGTCACAGCTTGAACACAGGAGAGGAAAAAATGTTGCTCTTACCTTTGCTGCAAGTAGGTGCAGAGACAGGATGATGAACTCCTATCACTCAAACTCTGCTTTCAGTTCTGCCACTGAAAATCAGCAGAGATAAAATTTAGAATGGTACTAATCGAAAGCCATTTTTTGCCATTTTGATCCTTTTGCTTAAAGATGGAGTTGATCGATCAATCAGTCAGTCTGAGGGTAGATGAGACTCACAAATTCTGTTTTAAGGGTGTCCCTGAGAAAGACTGCCACATGGAAAAGGGTGGCGTTCTCTGCTTCCAGTCAGGTCTGGTGTTCAGATTTTGCTAAGGTCTTGTAAGACACCTCGCTTCATAACCACTGAACCTGATGCTGAGGTGGGGAAACCTCAGAGCAGAACATTCAAGAATCAAGGCACTGGAAATATTTTTTTAGTTATTCACATTTCTGACACTTTTAAATGGAAAAAGAAGTCACCTACCTGGTTTAATAGTATAGCCTTTTACCTTTCAGTGCACCACCATAGTTACAACTCTTCACATGACTATTGGAATATCTATTACTGAATTTCTTTATAAGATTTTATTAATTATACTCTCCAAGGATAGAATTTAGCAGGCCCTTTTCCGTGGCTGAAATGAAGGAGAGTATTCCAAAGGCATCAGTGCTCCCACATGACTTTGCCCTCAAGCAGCTAAAACCACTCTTGCCAGCTCTTATGGAACAGGGCCATGATATGTTTTTTTGCTTCAAAGAGATGCTGAATGTTTACCAAAAAGTTCAAATATGTTTTGAATGTGATAACATCTAGAACTGTAATGCAAGAGATAAAGAACCTCTATCAAGCAATCTTCAGATTGCTCAGAGCAACATCCTTGGAATACAAACATAAATGCATGCTTGAGGGAAATGTAGCACTGAGTTAAACAGCCTGCAGAGTTCTCCAGTTGTTTCACAATATTGCTTGTGGACAAAAAGTAAGCAGCTTTACAACAGACCACATGCTTGGGAGATTTTGGAGACCCGAATTTAGGAATAAGAGTGTTTGCACAAAACCCCCCAGGTTTGGAAAAATCCCTGGAGGATCAAAAGCTAAAGTTAGCTCAACAATACTGAGCATGAGTAGGTCCTGCTGCTCAAATCCTGAATCTGAGAGGCACTCCTTTTTTATTGCCACAACTGATATTGCTAATGCATTCTCCTAACCAGGCTTCAGGAGGTTTTCCTGATGGTGGGATGGCTGAAAGATAAATATGGGGAGGCCTGGCAGATTGACTCTGTCACACTCCCACAAACTCCCAGGATCTTTTTTTTTTCCCCTCAGGTAGGTAAGGCAGAGGAAATTCTGTATTATGTACTGAAAATATAATGACTTACAATATGAAAAGGAATAATGATAAACCATTATAATTCTTTCCTCCTAAATAGGCAAAAAAAATTTTAATTGAAGAATCCTGACTTGGTGCCATTTTGTTTCTCCAGGTTAGTGTCCAGCCCACCTCCATCTCTTTCCTTCTGCAGGAAGAAGGAACAGAGACAGGTTGTTTATTAACAGAGACAGGTTCTTTCAGGACCTTTAATTGAGGCATGGAAAAAGCTCCTTGGGAAGTAATATATTACCCTTCTTTAAAGCCACCTCAAACCTCTTCTTTGTAGTGTTGAGTAAAGGAAATTCTGAAGTGAACAGGCCACTGATGTGCCCTGACTTGCCCAGACTCTCACCACTGGCACTGACTGGTATTGGTTGCTTCAAATCCTGATACTTCCTTTTCTGGGCATATCAGTTTACCCTCATCCATTCAGATAATAAGTTCCCTTACGACACAAGAATTTTGTTCTTGTTTTATGCTCATGTGGTGCTAAACACCATCATGTCATGAACTGTGATGCATAGAAATGCAAAAAATAGGGTTCCGGTTAATGACAATAACAACAGCTTTACCTAAAGAAATCTGAAGCAATACAAGAAATTACAAGAAATGAAGGCTTCTGTGTGGCTGGAAATGAAGACTTCCATGGGCCACCAAGCAGCTAAAAATTTCTAAAACTGGATGTCCCACATGTCATAGACAATTCTGTCATGTAGCAAAGACAGAATTTAAATGGTTTCTGACATATTGCTTCAGCCATCAAACTTCTATTTGCTGATTTGTTCTGTATTTTTACTGCAACAACTTTCTAAACACCCAAGCAGCACTAATTTTTCATTTTATAGGACGGTAAAGTTATGATTTTGCCCTATGTTAGGCAAAATACGAATAAAAGGTTCTTGAACTACTGCTGAAATAGTCAGTGGATCTTGAGTGCTGTGCTCGTTCCACTGAAGAGCTGCTGCCATGACATGGAGTAATTGTGTGTCTTCCCAGGGGAAGAAAACCCTTCCTTCTCTTATTGATTCTGTCCTCAAGTATTAAAAAAAATCCCTCTGGTTAGGTCACACTGATAAGAATCTTCACAGTAGGTTGCTCGTGATTGTGAGTTTCTGTAGATGCCTCCTGTGTAGCAGCAGAACATTCTAGAGGCCTTTTCCCTGCTGAACAGCTGCCCTGGATAAAGTGTGAGATATACCGAGTATATTGAGAACATTTAGTTGCAACAGAGTCACTGCCTTAAATAAGAGCAATCTCCAGGTTGCTTTACCTTCTGCTCCAAATCCAAAGCTTGAGGATTAGAATGCATTATCCCTTTTTCCCTAATCCATCAGGCTCCAATCCCATTGGGCACAGCACATGCAAGCATACAAGTCCCAGGACGCTGAGGACATCTGCTATCCTAAGGAAAGTGCAATTGCCAAATGTCATGGTAGCACTTGCACTTGCAGAACTTTTAACCAAATAAGATGTCATGAATTTCATACACAATTGCACCAGAAAGGTTTTTCAGGAGCACGCTGTCTATCCCAAAACATGTCCCACTCAACTAGCATAATCTGAGCACTGAACTTTATGTCTGGTATAACTTGAATGAAGGATTTTTGAGAACTCATAGTCAAAACAAACGAACACACCCTCCAAACAATAAACAATAACAATCACAAGCACCTCAAATAGCTAATGCAACAGGTGAATACACAAGAGTTATTTGCAGCAGCTAAATAAGCTCAATTTCACTTTCCAGTCATTGAACCATGTCTTCAGCTAGTTTAAATACACAGAAATTTGTGAAATTCAAGGGAAAAAGTTCTAATTACTATTCCAAGTATACGAGTTACCAAAAATGCAAAATTTACGAAGATTATTCATAAATCAAAACATGACTACCTACATCCCTGCCCGGCATCTCAACTTCCCAGTCACCTTCTCCTGGCCACAAAAACATGCCTGGACCTCAGAATCTCCTATCAAAGAACTCATAATCCTACATGCCTCAAAATGTTTTTGGGAGAGAGGTCTTTCAGCTGATTTCCTAACTATTTTGCAAGCAGCTAAGACTGTTCTGACAAATCCCCAGTGAGTTAAAACAAAACTGAAAAGAAAAGCAGTTTCTAGTAAGTGAAAGAGCGTCACGGGTTGAAACCTATGACAAACTCTTTGTGAAAAAACAATGCCAGCTGCTTTAGAGAAGAAGAGCTAAAACCAGACTCAGTGGTCCTCAATACAAGAAAGCTAGGACTAAAACAACATTTCTACCTTTAACAAGTCAAAAATAATAATGAAGGTTCCCAAGATGCAGAAGTTGGAACCTGATTGGAGAAAAAGCTCTTATTTCTTTTACTTATTAATAACTTAAAAAAAAACGTGTCTAGTAACCTTTGTGGTATTGAGGCTTTCTAGCTAATAGTTTGAAGACTTTAAAGGTCTTTCCTGCTTTTGAAAAACAAACCAACATGTACAGGAAATTCAAATTGAAGTCAAGAGAACCTGCATTGCCTTAACATCAAGGCAAAGAACTGCAGCCAGGAGCTGTGCATTTTGCCTTTTTAAGTGGAATCTCCGAGGATCAAAATCTGTTTCTCTCCCTTATGCCCCCAATTATTTGACAAAGAAGCTCCCAATTATTTGCCTTCAGCTGCCCTGAGGGAAAACATATAGGCTGCTCCTTTTGCTTATCTCACAAGCCCCACAGATGAACCTTCTCCTGGTGCAGGCGGGCGGGCAGAGCTGAGCCCTGGGAGCTGTGCTCTGTGAGCAGCTCCATCTGACACAGCCCCAGCTTACCCTGGGAATGTCCCCATTCCTGCTGCAGCTCTTCTCCTCCATTCTGCCAGCCTCTTTAGGAGACTCATCCCTTGAGAGCTGCCCCAGCCATCTCTTCAGCAGACACAGGGGACAGGCATTCCCTCTGTACCCCTCCCCACTCCTACTGTTCTGGTGCTCAGATGAACACACTGGAGACATTGGCACTAATAAAAACACCAGACAAGGCTCTTATAAAGACTTCTTGCCTCACATCAGGTGGGCAAGGCTTACAAAAATTATTCTGTTGCTGCTGACAGGCGTTCCTACCTAATAAAGCCACCAGAATTTGGGCAGGAGAGTGTCAGCTAGGCAGGAGTTAACACAGAATCACAGTGCCCCTTAAACTCTGTGGCCTTAGTCTGAATCAGTTCAGTTATTAATCTGCCAATTTTCAGGAAGTATGCATAGATGTTGGGGAAAACTATTGAAGTTTTTCTACTTTTTCCAGAAAGAATAACATAAACACACGTGCTTATTAATAGAGCAGGAAAAAATGCACATCTCTGCTACGTATCATTCTTTGGTTATTTTCACTAACAAAATTTATTTTTTCCTTTTTGACAGACATGCTATTTTTATGTTTGGAAGTTTGTCTGTATTTCAAAGGAAAGGAACTTTGATAACATAAAAAAGAAGCAAACAAACTGACAGAGAAAACACGTGGGTCACTAGGGCCAAAGCTGACATAAGCCTTCAGATAAACTTTGTCTTAGGTTTGTTTTATCGTTTATACAAGAAATTGAGTTCTATTTTTCAAAATGTGCCTTTGGGCAACTACACAAATCCTACTGCATTAGTGGAATTGTACTAATTTTAATCACAAGCAGCTCGTAATCACTGAAATACCTTCTGACTAAAACCATTAAAGCATTTGACAGTGATGCATGCAAAACAGCATCCTGTGATTAGGTTGTATCATTAGTGGGAGATGTTTCAGCTCATATGATTAAATCTTCTTGACATTTGGTATTACATTTGCGATGGCTGTTTGATCATGCACTCGCACACATGACAACAAATCTGCGCTCATTCAGACAAGGTCAGCACAGAAATCTGTAAACAGTATAACAAGCAGCCTTGCATTTGCCCACGTGGAACAGAAAGAAAGAACCTGTCTGGAAATTCTTGAAATATCCAAGTCCTGTGCTGCTGTGGTCAATTTTCTCAGTGCAAGCACTGGCTTAAAGAAATTTTTCTCCTAACAGCTCATTCCCAGCTCATCCTTGGCTTGCAGTTGTACCTGTATAGCTTGGACACGGAAAAGAACTGACGGGAAAACTTCTGTGTCAGTCTCCCAATCCATTTCACCCTTTTATCTCACTAACTGCTGTCACAACTGAAGATGAAAATCTAGCCTGATGTTAAAGACAGTTTCCTGCCTGACCACCGTGGCAGCCACTCTCCCACCACCCAGGCACTCACTGTTGGGACTGAAGCCCCTTGGCAGCAGGGAGGTCCCAGTGACCCGATGGGTGCTCCACTTGACTCCCCACACACCTCACACTCACACAGCCAGACAGGTTTCCCTCACTGGCTGGAGCCCAGATTTCCCATAGCAGAGTCCCAGATGTCAGCACCCTTCACACTATTTAATCGTGCTGCAGTAACAGCTGAACAGAAACAGCTCCCGCTGGTACCTCTGAGGAGGGGCACAGAAAAAAAGGAAACCCTGAGCTTTTGTCTTCTCACAGTCTGAGTGTGCCATAGTCTAGGGTCTTCCTGCTGAACCCTTGGCTCCTGTTGGGGCTGAGTGTCTGGTCACCTGGCTGGAGCTGCAGGTCCCTGTGCCCTCTGTGGTGGAAAGGGCTGGTGCCACCTCATGGCCTCTCACCCGGGGCTCCAGCCTTTCCCCTACCCAGGATCAGCCTGCAGCTCCCACTGCGGCTGCTCCCTGAGCCACGACATATATTCCTCAACCCTGAAGCCACTTCAGCTGGCAGAGCCCCTGGGAGCTCCACAACTACATGCCTTTTGGCAGGACTGTGTACAGCCACACTAATTTAAGGTGGCCGCCTAAGTGTGGGTTTAAAATTAAAGCATTGGGTTCTACTTCAAATAATGCCATGGATGTGGGGACAAACTGTTCTGAGCATGTTCTCTTTGATACCCCATAAGCTGCAAACTGCTGTTTCCATCTCCCTAATGTCTGGCCAGCATCCTGGTGCAGATGGCTGTTGTACATGTCTCTGCCAGGACAGCCAAACTGCCAAGGCTGTGTGCTGCTGACATCCTCACTCATCCAGGGAGAAACCTTTCTTTAGGCACAGTTACACTGGCAGAAGATGAGTTTTGGCAGCACAGACTGCACTGGCACAGGGTGAAATGAACAGAATTTGTTCAAAGCGTGGATTTGCTTTTTGTGAACATACCAGTCTTATCAAAGACTTTTGTTAAATTCCCACTGCAAGCATGGCACACAATTCCAATAGGACCAGGATTCTCCTCTCAAAACCATAAACTGTGTCAAGAGGAATTGCTAAGTTCATTCCCACTAGCAGACAGCTGTGATTTGAGAAGCCTTTCATATCATCAATTTATTTTGAGGACATAAGGCAGACAAAAAGTCTCTGCAGGCAACTCCACTGCACATGCTGGCCCAAGACTGAAGAGCTGTAATTTTGGAGGATGCAAAGCTGTTATGAAGAGGTAGATCACAGATATATTCTGTTTGTTTGCACACAGAGGAAACTTTCAGCAGTAAGTATCATCCCAGAAACTTTTCCTTTTTCCTTTTTTTTTTTTTCCCCCAGAAGTAGTTCCTTAGCAGAAGCATGCAACTGACAATGAACTAAAGGCACATTTTGGTCTTCGGGGTCTGATTAGAAGTGAAAAGTAACATGACCACTGCTAGCGTTCCTGAATTAGAGGTAATCAAGATCCTGAGAAGATCACTAGAGGCAGGCCAGTCTTCTTAAACCCTTGTCATCTTAAAGCAATCAGTTCCAATTTCATTTGGTTTCAGTCAAAAGACAGCCTTCAGCTAAAAGCATTTATTCAATTAAGACATTTACACTGAGTCTGTTAAAGTGCAGGCTGACAATGTTTACTTACCCGGAAATTTCTGCCTCATTTTCACTCTCTGGCACTCCTCTGTCCATTTTTTTTAAAGGAAAAGCAAAGAACCCAAGCAGGGTGAATCAGCTCTTTAAAGGATTGGATGAGCACCAGAGCCAAAGCCATGGAATCAGGCAGGGAAGTTGAGTGGTTAAACTGAGGTGGCCTTTGTCACTACTCAGAGAGAAGGAATACGTTGTAGAACAAGATTTTGGTTTCTCCTTTCCTTCTTTTTACTCAAGTGGTGATAGGAAATGGTACCACAATAATATTTCATTATTATTTCCAAGCAGAAAATTCCAGTTAAATTGTCAAATTAAATGCCTAGGAAGTAGACAGGGAACTTAATAAAAAAACCAGGTGTTTTCCACTACACACTGTAGTTCTGTTGTAACCTCAAAATTTAGTACAGATTAAGTGAAATCACCTCAAAATCCAACCCCAGTTACATGTGAACTTTTACTGAGTTTCAGATGAACCTCAGATTAATATTTTTGGCTAGAAACCGTGGGAAATATGTTAACTTCATATGATCAAACCACAAAAAAGATGAAAATAAGCAGTTTAAGCTGAGCTTTGTTTTGAAAAGTTTTGCAAAATGAAGCCCAGTTACTGGGAATTCACATGATGCAAACTCAGAAATAAAACCTCCACAAAGTCCCTGAGAAATGAAGCAGGAGTGTTTGACACTGTGCTCCTACTTCCCTTTAAGTGTTCCTAAGTGGCAATTATTGCTACTCTGTTTTCGATGCTTCTTTTTCCAAGATTGTACATGAAAACTTAGATCTACCTCAAACATCAACCCTTCCACTGAGGGATTATGTTGAAGGAACACAGCTTTGGGTTTGTATATTTTTGCTTGTGTGTCTTGTTTAGGTATTTCCATGTGAAAAAGAAACTCCCACAGATGTCAGTTTTGCAATTGAATTTCATTAAATGTAAGTTTAAAATTGAAAACGGGGACTCAACAAACCAATGTTATCATAATCAATATTCCTGATCCTAAGTAAAGGCAGAAAACACCTTTGAGTTTCATTTGTGCCAGTTTGAATTGAGATCGTTGCAAGGTTACTGCTGGCATCAAAAGAGCACTCGAGGGTGAGGCTCTGAATTCAATCTGTGTGTTAGGCTGTCTGAAAGCTCCTGAAATGCTGCATTTCTGAACAGTTAAGGAATAGTTGGACACTGCATTGGGGCAACAGCACAGCCCTGGTGGGTAGCTAGTACTGCTGGAGACACACAGAAATGCTTGCAATGAAGAAAATGCTTCCACAGAGACCAGGCAACCAAGCCTTCAGAGATGTGCTGAAATCCTGAGGGCCAGAGGAATTTTTTGACAATATACAGTCTGCTGTATGGAGTTTGCCTTAGGAGCTAACAATCCCCTTGGCTGCTATTCCAGCACGAGCTGGGCTGCCCCTGCCTGTTTGCAGCATTTCACTTATTTCCTCAGCATCATGTGATGTCCCTATCCATAGCAGGGATCACCTTAAAATTTAGAAGCCATGCACTCCTTGAGGCACTTACAGGTTTTGACAGAGATGCAGGTTGAGACCCAGAGGTCCCCTGGTAGCAGAACAAACTGGCAAATACTCAAATCCTCATCTCCTCCTCCTCAAACACCACCAGTGCACTTTGTGCATCTTATGTCATTTCAGTGTGCTGAGTGAAGGTGCTCTAGAATCCTGTTACAACAGGATTTGTTCAGTGAAAAAGCACCTTGCAAATGCACTTCCATCAGGGGTTCTGGGCAATGCCTCCTTTTGCAATGTATTTACTTGGCTCTGTAAATATCCAGGGCAAAGAGGAACCCTTGGCTAATAATACAACCCACTGATACAGTCAGTGGAGTTAGGTTTACTGACAAGAGGCTGGAACAGTCTGATGCTGTGGAAAAACAGAAACCAGGCACCAGCTGTGCCAGTATTCAGAGCAGCTTGCTGCATATGGTATTTTTCACTTAGCAGGCACCAGGAACTACTACAAAAAATTGATCAGGAAGACCCCATGCTCCTTTAATCCCTGAAGGAGTTATTTAGAAAGACATTAGGCTCCAGCTCTTCAAGTCAAAATTTGCAGAGACCTTTCAGAGGGAATGGCACACGCTAGAAGTCAATTTAAATGGTATTACCAAAATCTGAGGAGTTAAAAGAACATCCTGACATTGAGCACTCAGGAGACTTTGCAGCTTCTTCTACCTGTGTCATCAAATATCATCATTTCTGAACAAGCAAAGGATGCAGGAAACTCCTTCAGAGTCTTGGTCAATTTGCTGTTTATTTACTGTAAGGCAGCTCTTATGAGGAGGTTCCATGCCAGGTTAATAAACTCACAGTAACAACTGCAATGTTTTAAAGGGCTAAATCATTCCCCTTTAGGATCTAGCCTCAAATTAGCATGATGAAAGACTGCACTGTGCCATGTTGAACACAAGCTGGATTGCCTAGGACACTTCCAGGGCTGGAAGGACCCTGGCAGACCACCCAGGCACATCCCCAGGGTGGCCCAGAAGGGGATATTTTCTCCAGTATAGAGCAGGCTGGAGCTTTGCCACTCACTTCAATAAGCAAAACCAGGTTGTTTGGAAATTCCCTGAACACCAGAGTAATAAGCTTGTAGAAATTATGGGAGGGGGATTTTCTCAGAAGAAATGAGGGTATTATCCTATCTGCAGAAAGACCTACAAAGAGAAAAGGAAAAAAATAAAAGAAAATCCAGACATTTCATTCTTCTCCAATAGATATGCTGTAAATACACTGTACCCCACTAGCTCATTCAGCTGAGTAGCTGTGCCACCCTTAACTCAGAAAACAAAATCACCCAACCAAAACTAACCCTTCTGGGCTGGGAGGGATTCACATTTCTGGTGTCAGGGGAATTTTGACAGGGTCCTATCTTTACCTAAAGACACACAGAGAGACACCAGGAACCTTGTTAATCAATCTGAAAGCTTACCTAATCAGGTGAGAATTATTTTTTTCTTATTTTATTCCTACACTGTGGCTGTGTTTTGGTATTTGCCAGTGCTCAAAAGGACAAGGATTACCCATTATTAATAACCAGTAATGTTAAACACATTTTCCCAGTAGCATCATCAGAGTGCAAGATTTGCCAGCTGTGCCAGTTCCTCATCTGACTGCCAAATCCAGTCTTTGGATAATCCTGGGACAAGAAAGACCAGCTCTTTTGGCCAGTGGGGCTGATGTGGCTTTTTCCAGGTGGCTGCTCAGGAGTCCTTGTGTCTATTTCAGAAGCAGTTGTGTAATACTATCAAGGCATTGGGGAGATGCTTTGATTTGACTTTATACTTAGCATCGAACAACAAGATGATAAAGAGGACAGAGGATTTAATACTCAAAGAAGGCATCACCAACAGATACTTCTGCTCTCAGGAAACCTGAAGTTTTTCTACTGAGAATTAAAAAAAAAAGTTCATCTAAGTGAAGGCAAATGGGTTTCAGTAACTTCACCAAAGCTACTTGCTTGGACCAAATTCAAAATAAAGAAATTGGAGGTCAAAATGAAATTAGTGCTAACAGTACCATTTGGGCTGCATCCTGAGAGCTTTGCATGGTATTTTTCACATTTTGTTTTTCAGGTTAATTTTTTTTCTGAGGCTGCTAATCTTGTGATACTCTGTCATGCTAGTCCCCCCTCCTACAGTGACAGAGCTTCCTGCCTGTGAGTTGAAATGAAGAGACTTCTTGAAAAGGTCTAATAATTTGGGGGCTTTTTTTTCTCCTCAGGTGGATCTGAGGGGATGTTAAGAGGGATGGCCCTGCAGTCACCAATCTACTTGTGAAATGAAAGAACCTGCAGTGAATTCTCAGCAAATTTAACCCCACTGACATAACTCCTGACCAACAAAACATGAAGAATAATGCACGAATTTGTCATCCTTTGCCTCATGTACCAAAAATACTGTTTTGTTGAAGCACACCATCTTCTCAGTCTTTAAAGAGCATGGTGTGGGTGCCTCGTATACCAGATGCTTCACAACACAAATTCTGAACAATGCCACCTCCCCCGCCAAGCCTGAAGGACACTGAAGTGAAGAGAGAGAAAAAGCATCTCTAGAAAGGCCTAAGGCTGATATTATTGAGGATAATGATAGACAAGAGCCACACAAAACTGAGAAAAGCAAATGGAATCTCTGAAAATTGCTAACAGTTGCCTTTTGAGATTAATGAGCCATGGGAAGCAATGGATCTCGCAGGACAGTAGGGCTGGACAATCCCCTAGCAAGAAGAAAGCCACCCTGTTTTTGTAAACAGGCGTTTTTCTATCTCAGTCCCTAGTATGACATAGTTTTCTCCACAGTTTTCCCCCATTATTCTTCATTTTCCAGTGGATGGAGTCAAATTTATTTTCACTCTTTTTAGTTGTGTAAGTGGCTTTCTGCTGCATGCAGATGCCCTTTTTATGGGAAAACAAAGGATAGCTCTCCATGTGCTTTTTTTTTTCCCCCTGCTGAATGGTGTTTCTATTCACCAGTTCATCTCAGCAATCATATGAGGAACACGGGAGTTTTTCTGATCATTTGCTTTTTTTTAACCACAGTTGGGCAATGCTTCAGTTCTAGCCTATGAGAACTTCCCATAATACTCTCTAAATTAGCAGTTCTTTCAGGCTGAAGCTCTCAAGGGGACCAGCACATTTGCATCAGTGACAGCCAGCTACTGCTCCAGGGTCACTCCAGTCACATTTCTTTTGCATCAAGTTGACACTCAAGGTCAAATGACATGTTAGCTTTGACACTGCAGTGATATTTGGCTTCATCAGCCTCTCAAGGTCAGGCTGTTCTTGGCTGAGTAGCACAGAGGAGCCTGCTTGCCTCCCTCTGCTTGGGTTGTGAAATGATGGAGCAGTTACTCCTACAGGAGGATAAATGGTAAGCAGAAGAGAAATGCTGGCTGAGACTCAAGTTCACTTTTGCCTTGCCATTGCTGTAGTAGAATAACAAAATAATTCACACCTTTCTTGCTAAGGTAGAAAACCTGAATGCCCACCAGTCTGTCCAGTTTATCATTAGGCTATGCTAGTACCCTCCTGAATGACAAATTGTTACCTCCTTTTAGGATATATACTATTAATTCTCAGGACAGAGATAAAGTTCCCTCACATTGCCTGTGGAATCAAAAGCTGTGTTGTTTTCTCTAATGGTCACATGCAAACTAGAGAGTTACATTGACTTCCTTCTTTCACCTGATCAATTTGTGTCCCACATCAGTTCAGAGAAATCAAAAGCATTAACCCTCTAACATAAAAGCCGAGTTTTAACTCCTTGATGATAAGAAACAAGCTGCCTTTACAGCCCCTGACAAGCTAGCAGATTAAAAGGGCAGTGTCACACAGGCAGGTCTGTGAGGCACGTGTGCACTTCCACAGCACTACACACACATGGTGGAGAACCTCTGTTCACTTTTGCAACATGGGGGATTGATATAACCTCCCCCCACAGACCCCCCAGGGATCCTTGACTAGCTCAGTATTAGGGAGATCTTGGGGGGAAACTATTTCATAGGTGACAGGACAAGGGTATTAGAACAGGCTCTTACCACAGATGGTGATTCGCAGAGATGGTTTTATTCAGGCCTCCTTGGGGGTAACAGTCGAGGCAGGAGAACAGGGGCGAGTGGCCAGGGCAGGATGGTCAAGAGGCGGTGGTAAAGAGTGGTAAAAGAGAGTGGTAAAGAGGAAGAGGCAGGAAGTCTCTAGGGTTTTATGGGCTCTCTCGGACAGATAAGGTTGGCTCTCAACCAATGCAAGGTTTGAGGGAAAAGGACCATGGGGGAAAAGGACCATGTGGCTATATGCCACAGAGGTTCTGGGCAAACCCATTCCCCCAGAGGGATACAACAGGGGATCTGGGAAAACACCCTGGAAACAGATAGGTATTTTCAAATCCAAAACCAAATCAGGCAAAGGAAGAATATTCACCTTATTGAAGGCACTGTGATTTGGACAAGTGACATCTTTCCCACCCCATGAAACTGCTGCAAGGATTAACCAGCACTTGGATATTTACGTCTGAGAACAGTCCTAAAAATGAGTTGCGCTGCATACAGACTGGAAAATAGACAAAGTGACACATTCATCTTACATAACACCATAAAAAAAGAAAACTTGCTACAATTCAAAGCTAAAAGAAGAAAAAAATCGATCAGGACATAAATGTCTTCTGGCTACCAGACAAACAGCCACCTCAGCTTCTTCTGCAGCTTTAATTGCCTTCTGGTTCAAAACCTTCAGTATAACTCAGTAAATATAAATAAATAATAGCAGATGAACACATCTGTCCCTTTGTAAACACAGGAGAAAAATCATCTGTACAACGCTTCACCTGTTACTTCAATAAAATCTTTTGAAACATAGTATGTGAAGAAATGTTATATAAGAAACAAAGTCAAACCATGGCATTTGAAAACTGAACACACTTCTGTTTGGCTGAAGTAATTTCTCTTTTTCTTTATCCTATGTGTGAAAAATTTGTTCTGCAATTTGAAAACATGTCCACTGAATTTTATTCAATACCCTTCTAATTGCTGCTTCTTTATCCTCTGGGTCTCCTTTTATTTGGTCCATCATACGAAAACAAACTTATGTAAGCCAAAATTCTGTGTTTTGGTGCCACTAGTTTGTTCCTCTTTCCCTCACTAAGGAATCTCCAGATGCAGCTTACTCCTTTTCATCTGATGTTTGAAGAGTCTTTTCCCTTTCAGTACTCTAACCCAACATGCTGTTTTTAATAGGGTTTGGCACTGAGTTGTCTTGCACTAAGATAACATAAACATCTTTTCTTCCACTCCAAGTGGTAGAACAGAAAAGTGGTGACAAAACTTGATGATTAAAACCACTTGAAAGTAGTACAAAATAGCTTCTCAAATTCTAGTATCACATGCAATATTCCTCCTATCCCCTTTTCTACTTAGAATCTTCTGGTATAGCTGTTGATACCTGGGCAAGGAGAGTGTGAAACATAATTTGAAATACTTTGCATAGAGGAAACCCTCCTCCCTTCTTGCTTGTTTGGCAGTTTCTCCTCAAATACTTGTGCCTTCCCCTGCCTGAGTTGCAGCACTGGAATGGGAGTTTCTAAAAAAACTGTTCCCAATCTCTACCACATTCCATTTCTCCATCTTGTACTTCAGAAAGCAGACCTAATTATGAGGAAGAACTTCTTTACTGTGAGGGTGACTAAGCACTGGAACAGGCTGCCCAGAGAAGTTGTGGAGTCTCCTTCCCTGAAAATATTTAAAACCCTTCTGGCCACAATCCCAAGCCACATGCTTTAGGGGACCTTTGAGCAGGGACATTGGACTAGATGTGCTCCAGTGTTCCTTTGCAATTTTACCCATCTGTGATTCTGTGACCCAAATCTCATCTTCTGTGGATTTCCCACTGTTGGACATAACCCACTAAGGAAATGCAGAATATGCATTTCAGATGCATTGAGCTGACACAGAACCCTCTGGTCGTTGCATCCTAAAAAAACATGCAGTAGAATAAGATCTGCATATTTTATATGCTGAGAGAGATCCTGGCACTGGAGAAGTGTGGGGTTTGCTGACCCTTCCTCCAAATCTCCGGAAATCAACTTGAATGAAATCTAACAGAAAGACATGGAAAAAGATTAAATAATTTCTCTCAGGGTAACGTGGCTGAATCCGTGGCAGAGTAAACACAGGGGTTTTGGGATAACTCTGATCCCTAGCAATTGTGTCTCCTCTTCCCTCACACCGCAGAAGGGACAACTTCATTTGCAACAACTCTTCTTAGGATTTCAGTGATAGCATCAGATCATTATTAAATGGGTAACCTAAGTCTGACAGTGACACTGCTCCCAGTGTACTCTGCAAAAATAGACTTCTAACTCCATAGTGCAGGAAAAGGCTTATTCCTAATCAACAGGAGATGAGAGTACATTTAGAATCCCCTTGTAAACAAAACCACAGATGGGGAGAATGATTTCCTTGCAGAAGGGGCTGCCCACACATTTTGTGCCCTCAGAATGGTTCGGTTTATATCAACTCCAGATCATCTGCTTTTCACCACCGCTCTAAGTAAAAACTGCAAAGTGCAGGCACTCACTGCAGAGAGTGCAAAAAACAATGCAAAGGCAGCTTTGCCATTACACATTAAAAAGGAGCTCTTCAAGCATTAATCATACAGGTCTGGAGGAGAACACAAGTCTTGACAGGGTTGCAGAAAAAGTAGAAGCTGTTCTGGGTTTGAGCCTTTCTTGGGATTTCAGGATTCTCAGAATTGATATTTAAATCCTTGGTCAGATACTTGCTCAAAGAGAGCAATTATGACAGTTTAAAATAAAACAAATCGGTTAATCAACAATTAATCAATTAATCTACAAATAGCCCTGGTAAAGCATTCTTCTTTGGCTCTCAAGAGGTGATAAAAACCTAGTTAGACAGTTATCAGTGAGATTAAAATGGGTTTACAGCTTCAGACCCTCCAGGACTTTGGGACTCCACAGTACTGACCTAATGCTGAAAAGCTCCATCTTTCTCACAAACTACCTAAGCCCATCCCTAAATGACACGCTGACAGATCACACTTTGGTTTGTGCTAGCTTATTTCTTTCTTGTCTCCCCAAAGCAGCTAAACTTTCCTTGAAGGAGGGCCTAAAACAAACATGTGAAGGAAGTGTTTAATTCACCTTTGAAAGTGAAAAGGTCCTTTGAAAAGGTCCTTTCCATCTCCTTTGCTGTGCCCATCCCATCACAGAAGGAAAAGAAAGGCATCTGTACTGGATACTTTACTTCTTGTGTGTATTTTCCAGAGCCCTGTTTCTTGCAACCAGGGTGAATACTGGAAAAACAGAACCTTGGGGATGGCTCTGGGAGGAGAAGAAGGATAAACAAACTCCTCCTGTGATTTTCATTGAACATCTTTTTATAGCATGATGCCTTGCAGCATGTTTGTTTTAAACTAAATATACTTGAGGTTCTTGGGTATATGAAAACTAACTAAACTACCCATTTAAGAATGTTTATTTATTTGGTTCAAAGTTGATTAAACAGATTCTGAGAGGGTGAAACTGGGTGCACAAACAAAAATTCAAAGCTACTCCTTAAAATAGGAAAGCCTCAACAAGGAATTGCTATAAGTAAGAGACACAAGTCTGAAAAAAGTCTTGAAAGACAAGAGACTAAAGGTATTCACATCAGGAAACAACACAACAGGAGCAATGGTACCATCTTAAGAAATCTATAGAAAATTCATGCATTTTGAGCTGTTTCTGGAAAGATGCCACAAAGTCACTGTGGCCTGGATTAAAAATCATGAAGCATTGTCATGAAACTAATTGTTTCTGATATGAATATGTCAAGTCAGAATGTAATTAAAAATGTTCTGCTTTATTTCCCCTCAATATGTTGAGCACAGCTAGCTCTCAGTAGACAATCTGGAAAACCATAAAAGCTTAGGACCACTGTGAAGTCAGTCTTTTTTATTTTTTTTTTATTTTTTTTGTGTCTCTTTACTCCAGCTTTATCATCCATGTGCAATTATTGTAACCACATGTTTACTTGGAATTCATACTTTTACCTGCAGAGGATTGTAATATTTCCATTCTATAAGCATCTTGATGCTTGACACATGCTCTGAAATACTCCCCATGGAGTGAAATATGAAGTAGACAACAATACAGTGACTTTGGACCCACATCACTGCTTGAGACCAGACTACATTTCCAATTGCATTTTGAGGGTGGGATATCATTTTAAGTCCATAGTAAGGCTCCCACTGAATGAAATAATTGTCCCTTCAAATTGGAGGGTAGGAGATGACACCTAGAGAGAGCACTGTCTGCAGGAGCTAAAAGCACTGTGCTGAAGGTACAGGTAAAAATGGGCTGATTGTCTTGCAGAATGAACATAACACCTAAAACAAAGGTGAAACACCAAAAACAAAGGGCATCTGAAGGCAGCTGCATGTACAGGAGCCTCAGACTTAACACTCTTAAGCCTCAGTGCAAAGCATGACGACGGATTTTGAGATAAAGGAATTTGAGACATCCTAAATGAGGGTGATCTGCTCAGGCTGATTTCCCACACCCCAAGGTTCAGCCTGCTTATCTCACAGCAGACATTCCTTGGAAAAACACCAGTCCATCACTGCCTCCAACCCACAAAATGTTTCATGCGGCCTCAGAGTGCCAAGAGGTTGCTCTGGGCCAGATGCATCACGGTGTCATTGCCCTGTTTCTCGCAGCCTTTGTAAGCATGGCCACAACCACTGCCAGAAAGCACAGGAGGACTCCTCTGCACTCACACTGCAGGGACATCCACCTGCACTTGGTATTTTGAAATAATTACCTTTATGAAGAAACAAAGGAAAGTCTACAGGCTATGGTGGCTAATGAAAAGCCATGTGCCGGATGTTTTAAGGAATATGACAAGTTCTCCTGAGGGAAGAGACTTGCCAGAAGTTGGTCACCAAGCAACACACTTTTATATGGTTAAGATTTTAACTTGGCAAGACTGAGTGGAAATTCGTGTCAGGCTTTCAAGTTGGTAGCAGGTAAAATATTCAGGAGTCAAAAGGGCTCTTCAGACCGAAGCTTTTTTGCCGACATCCAAGCTAAGCAAAGTGAGTACAACAAAAATCGATGGCTAAACAAAACTCAGCTGAGTTTAAACTCCTACCCCTGAACCACAGTGAAGACCATAAGATTTCCTTAAACTTTCTACTTAGACACTGAAACAGTAAGGTCCAGTGGTCAGGGATGTTGCCTTCCCTTAGAATGATTCTGCTGTCACATAAATAACAACTTGTACCAGAATCAAGCATAAAACAATTCTCCAACCAAGCAGGGTCTCAAAGCTTTAACTGATTATTCTGGAGGTTTGGGTCTTATTTCAAAAGCTCTTGAGGGAACCCACACGTAACTTCTCTGCATTGTTGTAATATTTGCAGACTCAGACACTCACTCAAATTTCAGGCTGTTTACATATTTTAAAAACCAGAAGATCAAGTGCAAACTACGAACACTAGCTTGAGTCTGGCTCTAAAGCTATGACTTTATTTGGATTTTTTTAATAACTACGTGGCCTAAAATACTTGGTGAAAAACATTTTTGTGTGAATCTAATGCATCTCAAGCTGACAGCTTAGTTCTTTTCTTAGCACTATCTTCTGTTGTTTCACAGGGAGGAGCCGTCTAAGATACACAAACAGATTTTTTTCTGTGTCAGAGAGTTGCTGAAAAAACACACCAAGTCAGTCACAGAAGGTAGGGAATCCAGGCAAGTTCTCCTTGCTGCCACAAAGCAACCTTGCCACAGGGCTGGAACAGAAAGGTAAGGTTGGCAAGGTGACTAGCAAGCTGCTGTAAAATCTTCTGTGAGGGAATTTATTCACAAAGAAATGGGCCCAGCATGCCGAGAACTCCTTATGCCTATCAGGACAAGGAATGATAAAAAGAAAGGCAAAAGGGGCAGTCAATGGCTTTGTGTGCCAACGTTTAGGCTGATGGGCCACGAAGAAATGCCCCCATCTTTTCCTCTGATAGAGCTAGCAGCTCTACAAGGTGGATGGAAGGGAGAGGAAAAGAGGGAATCCATAGGCAAGGAAAGTCAGAGGGTAGCACAGCTCTGAATCAGCTGTCAGCAGATGTGCTATTCTTTCCACTGTCACATGGGACCATCAGGATTTTTGGGCTGGGACGCTTGCACCATGTGGCTGTTCATATGACCTCTCTCACCTGTGCACACTCCAAGAACTTGTTCATGTGATGATTCCAGTCTAGCTATTTCTCCAGAGGATGTGCTACCTCCTTGCTTAAAACCATCATCTTTAACAAAAGACTATTTTCATCCTGGTGTCTTAAACCCCTTAACCTAGCACAGTAGTCCCCTATAAATCCACAGCTCAAACTTCCTTTATAGGTTTTTCTGTTGTTCTTTAGCTGCTTGAATGTTTCTTGTGCTGTATTTAGCAATTCCTCTGGTTTTTCATAGCCCTTGCAGAGAAATCCCCAGACAACTCTACTCCCTTACAACAACAGAGTTCAGAAGAAATTAATAATATCCCTGTGATAACAGTAGTGTTTGGGACTGTTAGAAGTAAATTCCATTCAATCCACCCCCACAATTTCTTATGGAAACCTACTGAGGTCCACAGCTGTTAAATACATGTTTAACACAAAAAAGCCCCTCCGCTTTGCTCCCTTCACTTCCTTCTCTTGTTGTCATTGCTTCAACTTCCTCTTTCCTTTTTTCCCCCGATCCCTTTAAACAAGACCGAGCTTTTTAATCACTGTAAAGGGCTGATTTTATTTTCAGCTTGTTTTGTGGTGCAGGTGTTATCCTGTGGGCAGGCAGTGAGCTGATGTTGCATTGCAGCTG
Source organism: Nicator chloris (assembly GCA_013400495.1). Taxonomy (NCBI): domain Eukaryota; kingdom Metazoa; phylum Chordata; class Aves; order Passeriformes; family Pycnonotidae; genus Nicator; species Nicator chloris. The sequence goes on along the minus strand of WAAE01011545.1, from coordinate 3,253 downwards.
GGGCTCCTCTTTCCTGCCTCTAGGGCAGAACTGTCACTTGACTTTGTTCTTGAGCCTGTCCTTCTAGATATTACATGTAATTCAAACGAATGAGCAAAATTTAGCTAATTCTCCAAATTTAAAGCAAAAAGAGGAGGTCTTGATTTGCACTGTCACCATTTTGGATCCCTCGATATTTCTCTTGAAACAGGATAAGTCAACAGATTCTACCCAGGGTTTCTACTGTACTATCACCTATGAACTTGATATTATAAGAGGAGGGTTGAGGAGTTTCAATCACTTTAATAACTCTGCTTAGCGTGGCAAACAACTGCAGCTGTTCAGAAACTGTAGAGCTGCATCTTCCAACCAACCCATATTTCTCCTGATTTCCCTAAGAAAGCAGTATTTCTGTTTATAAAGGAAGACCGAAGACAATCAAGCTGATCTTCAAAAATCCCTCCTGACACTCACCTATTGTGTCTCTCTATTTAGTGCAAACAGGGCTCTGTCAGTCCATTATTATGGCCATTATTAGCATAACTCCTATCAGAAAACAGTGTGGTAAATGGCCATAACATGGTCATGGGAGCTTTCTGAGGATCCTCTCTCCATCCTCACAACACACTGTCTAAGCACTTCCATTTTTTTCTTGCACTGCCCTTCACCACGCAGGTATCTTCACTGTGTCTCACTGTTTACTCAGTTCTGTGTCACACCACTGAACAAATTATCCCAACATGCAAATGACAGCCCAGAGCAACCCGAAAGCCACCTTGAATCCCAGAACTGGCTAATAGCCTGCATGTGCTGAAAGACAAGCATTTCAATTAATCTGACACTTCTGTCGTTATGATGTGCTAATTTTCAAATCGCTGCATTTAAACACAGACACTTCACTGCCACGGGGCAAGGCCTGCTACAAAATTTAAGGGAAAACAAAGTTCTAAGGAAGGAAGAGATACAAGAGCACAACTTTATCCCTAGCTTTGATGAGATAGTGTCTCAAGTCCCAGAGGCATTGGGACTGGCTCAAGGTCCAGAATGAGCTTGTGGCATAATCAGAAGCTAAACCCACATGTCTTATGTGTCATTTCTACTGGTGTAGAACACACAAAGCCAAATAGGAACTCAGAACTGAGTGATTTTCTCAGCTACGGCTTTGCAGAAACAAACCGTCCCTTGAGAGAATTTGCCACACGTGTAAGAATGTTAAATAACTCCCTAAGCAAAAAACAAGTAATCTTCTGTGAATTCATTCTGAAAGGCTGTGTTCCCATGGGGAAACTCTGACGTCTAATAAGAGGAGATCTCACACTACAACCTCTCCTTGTGGATTGATTCTCGTCTCTTCAGCTGCCGAACTCAGGCAGAAGCTGAATTTCCTTCAGCCTTCTGTTGTTCAAATTTGTAAGTCAACAGTTCCAATAGGGTGGGGAGAAGAATCACAAATGTAATAAACATGAAAAAAGAAAGGAAAAGTCTCATTTCCCTAGAAAAACAGACTGAAAGGAAATCACCAATACTGCTGATACATAATACCTGTTCAAGTTTCCGTGATCGTTCCAGCCCAAGTGCAGCAAGGTTTTGAAAATTTTTTCCTTTGTATAGGTACCAGCCTGAAATCCTGAAAGCAATCAACCTAAACAATTAGATCACCCAGAAAACATTAGGGTAACTTATTTATTTGAGTGATCAGGGCAAAGTCTTTCAGAAATATTGAACAGGCAGAGGAAGTAATGATATTGCATATACATTTTATGCCTAGATAAAGATCTAATAGAAAAAGGTAACTTCATCTGCACTTAGTCAATATTCTTTCCCCCAAAATGAACTACAACTACCAGTGCAGACAACTTGACACTAATTTTAACTAATACAGGGAATACAAAAAGAAATCTGAAAAGCAGATGTGTGAATGGAGAAAACCTATATCCTCTCAGTGTAGCTTTTTCTGCTACAAAATCATAACTTCAGTGTTGTAACTAACATTCATGGTCTGTGGTGTTGTCCCAGGAGCTGGGCTTAGTGTCAGAGCAGTGTATATAAAAAAGCACCTAACGAGTAAAAGGAGAACTTCGAGGCTGTTGTTCAGGTCAGCCTGCAAACTCTTAAAGGGTCTCAGTACAAGGTGGTGTTAAATCTCACTATAAATTCAGTTTTGTGAGGCCAAATGCCCAGACAGGGCAGCACACAACTACCACATTGACTTCGGAGGAAGCTGACAAGTTGTCATCATCTGTCATGCTCAGTCCCAAGAGGCTGTGTTGTGCTGTTTTGGAGCAAGGGAGCATCCCTGGATTCATGAACATACTGCTTTGTAGTCCCGGCTCAGAATCAGAGCTGACGCGTAGATGAGGGCTGGGTAGGAGCAGTGCCTGAATGTGCACCACCCAAGGCAGCTCACCCTTTAATTATGAGGAAAGCATCAGTCAGTACTGTTCTGGGGCAGTGGCTGCAGAGAAGTTCCTTTTCTCTACTGCCAAATCACAATCTTTCAACACCTGCCGAGCTTCCCTGCGCTGCTTCCAGGAGTGATCTCTGACCTGTGCTGTGAGTGACCAATGCCAAAGCTTTACAAACCCATCAAGAGGAGAACAAAGCCCTTTAGAGCACACTAAGCCCACCTTATGTCAGTCAGGCCAGGCTCCTGCTGTTCTGTAAAGGCCAGATACTAAGACCTGCTGAGCACCTTCTGTTCAATTTAGCACAAGACTCAAATGCTTGCCAGCTTTCAGGGTTTAGCCCCGAGCTAAACTCTATTTTTGTATCCTCATTAGCACAGGAACTTTCTATCTTTCATGCCAGCAATACTTTTCATAAGAATAAGCCTGGAGACACTAATGCTGGCTGATTTAGGAAGAAAGGATTTATTTTTGTTTCTTGTAATTTCTATCAAAACGTTCCTCCTGTTAGAAAATGGAACGATCTCTTAAGTGGATTTCATCATCTGGAAAACCCACCAAGTTTTGCAGCTGGCAAAGATCGGCCTTGGTCTCTGCACCAGTCAGGCACTGCAGTTTTGCCCCTGGCTAAGCTCATGTTCTCTCTTGCAGGGCCTGTTCCCTGTGTGCAAGGTGTATAACAAACACCACAGTGTCCCTCAGCTGAGCTGCTCTGCACAGTCATTGCAGACTACACTAGGACAGACTGACTGTACTCATCAATGGCTTGATTTCAGGGTGAGATTCAGGACAGAATTAACTTGTTCTATGCCATTGCTGTTTTTAATAGGTTGAAAAGCAGTATATATATAACTATATATGTATTTTTA
>WAAE01011543.1:168148-179956 GCA_013400495.1 Nicator chloris | reverse complement strand
CAGGGCTTTATGGAGTGGAGCTCCTGGGTTTGGTGGGGAAGAGATGAGACCACAGGGTGACTTTAGGACCTTTGTTCAAACTTGGCATGTCCTTGCCAATGGGTGTGAAGAGGGTACAGGAGAGCTGAGGAGCCTGGATATGCTGTACCCAACATGGTGAGCAGAGCCCTGCTGAAGTGCACAGGGACCCACGCACCCCAAGATCCAACACCGGATGGGCCATTCCTGACCCTCCCCAGCCACTGGTTCAGGGGCAAGCAGGCAAAATCCCACCTGCAGCCCACCAGAATGCTTTTATAGCCATTCCCCCAGCAGCATCACCCCAGACACGTCCTTCCAGCTCACCTTGCGTCACCACCTTGCCGAAGACGGGCAGGGTGTCCAGCGTGGAGCAGTTCCAGCGGCGGTTGCGGAACTGGTACTGGCACTCCTCAATGGCCAGCTGGGCTCCGCGTCGCACCGAGTCCATCACCTCCAGGTTCCTCTTGCACATCTGCACCTGGCGCTGAATCAAGCCCTTCAGCTTCTCGCAGGTCTCCTCCTCGGAGATGCTCCCCACTGAAGACAGCTTCGCCAGGTACCTGCCACGACACGGCACAAGGGGTTAGGAGGCAAGGGCTGGGGGAGCCCCCGTTCAGCTGGGACCCACGTTCAGCCTTGCAGAAAGCAAGAACACTGAACCTCTTAGCCCCTCCATACCCGAGACCTGCTGCCCATCTGGGGTCACCTTTAAATGTCCCACAGCAGTGGCTCTGCAGAATGCATTTTTGGCTGACAGAGAACAAGCCGAAGCAGAACAACCATCCTAGCCTAGTCCCTGTCTCTTGGGGAGTCCAGCTGCTGGCTCCCCTTTGCCTCTGTTGCCTGCAAGGAAGATATTTTCAGCGCTGTCTGAATGTGCCTGGTCAGGTCTCCTGAGCATCAGCATATCCAAATGCTACTAGGAAAAGCCAGAGGTCTCCAAAGTCAGCCAAAACAAGCAGGACAGGACTTGGCTGCCAGCTCCATCTGCCACAGTGCTCCCACAGCGTGGCTGTATGCTCATCACTGGCAAATACTGCCCTCCAAACCACTTCCCTCCTGGAGGCTGCTTTTAGCTGCCCCAGACCCCAGCAGGCAGAGATGGCCTCTGGGAGCTGCCAGGTTTCCTGTCACTTGGGATTCAAAGCAGGGAATCAGAATCAGGAGCCTGCCAGGGCAAAATTGCACAGGCTGGGGACATCCTCCACCAGCCCAGCTTGTGAACAGGGCCAGGAGGTCTTTGCTGATCTGGAAAGACTGGCCCTGTGTGGAGGGGACCACGTGTTCTGCTTTCCATGGAGCCATCCTCAGCAGAAAGAGTCACAGAGCTACTCTTGGCTGTCAGTATTAGGGAAATGAGGGAGCAAGCACCTCAAAAGCTCCCAGCATTTCCTTATCCCGTGTGTGGGCATGATGGTCCCTGCTGCACATCCCAGTAACTCAACCTCCCACCCCTTGCTGTGTTGTGGGCATGATGTCCATGCTTGCCCATTTCCCAGTTCTATCCTCCTGCCTCAACCTCTGGATCACAGAAGGAGCTTATAACAGACCCAGTCATGTTTCCCAATAAGGCTGTGTGATATTCCAATATGCTCTACAACTATCAGTGACTGTGTTGGTAGGTGTGTATATGAGAGTCCCTCCTTCCCGTGGCTGCTGGTGGCCACTTCAGATGACACTGCCACGGTGGAGCCCTGAGCTGCTGTGGACACGGAGGGTCCCCTGCATGGGACAGGTGTAACTCACACTTGCACCCATCCACTAGTCCACACTGAGCTTTAGTGTCCTCGGGAATTGCAGCACTGTCTCACACTGCTACCTTGTCTGCACCAAGAGACGCAAGGACGGAACTTTTTGGAAACTTCATTCCTTGACTCCGCATTTCCCAGCCCTACAGAACTTGTGGGTTTTTTTGTTTGCGTGTTTTTTTAACTCCCCCTCCCAAGTTGCAACATCCTGCTAAGGATTTTTCTTTTGAAGCCCTGCTTGTCTCCGAGAAGTGACTGTGCAAAAGTGGCTCCTGCTCCCTGCCTGTTCCCATGTGTCCCAGGAGCCAGATCTGCTGACTTCAGCCACAAAATCCAGTTGTCACAGCCTCTTCCTCCCATTAACCCTGCCAGTCTGTCCCAGGAGGAGAGAACAGGATTTTCTCTTCTGTGCATCAGCAGAATTATTTACCAGCTTGGTTTCATGCTCACAACTGGAGGGGGGGCTGTGGGAGCCAGGGAGAAAGCTGTCTTGGCTCATGGTGTCCGTGGGGAGTCTGCATGGCGAGATATCAAAAGTATTCAGTTTTCTCTGTGTGTGATCATGGAGGCAATGCTTCTCCGAGAGCAGGAAGTGGCAGGCTGCTGGGGTTTCAGAGCCAAGTGCTTTTAGAGCCTTTATAGCAGCAAATCATCTTCGCCCAAGACTTCCTGCTCCTCCCTGTTTGCAGAAGTCAGGACCTGATCCATACAGGTGGCTTGAAAAATCCACTGTTGCCAACCTCAGGACTGTCACCTTTCTGCTGCCCCCCACACCACGCAATGGGTGTCCCCAACCTTGTGCTGCAGTCCCAGACATGGAGCAACAACTGCTGTTGTCACATCTTGCTGCACTTGGCTGACCTGGGGTGAAGGCACCAAACCACCTCTGGGAGCTTTGAGGATGCTGAATGCTGAACACACACAGGGTGCCTGTAACAGCTGTCTCCTCCCAGGTCCAGCCATCATTCCAGTTTGGGCATGGGGAAGGTGACCCACAGCAGAGTGCTAAGATTCAGGTCAAGACAATGTGGGTTATTGATCAGCTTTGAGCCTGGAAGCCAAGAAAATCAGAATCTATCTCCAGTACCAACCCCTTGAGCTGATTTGGCTTCCCCCTCTGCCAGCAACTCCAGCAGCATTTATCATGCCAGGCAAGCAGCTCCTTCAAAACCGTGAGACTGGTCCAACAGATGAGTAAGTGCCTGCTTTGAGTGCAGACACATTGGTGGAAGAGTTCTGTGACACAGATGTGGCACCCACATCATTATCAGCTCTGCTTAAGATGGGGCACCATCTCCTTTTCTAATATATTTCCCAGCTTGAGACTCTCTGGGCAATGTGGAGTAATAAATTCAAAGCACACATAAAGGAAAGTGTGACAAGAGCCTTTCAAGCTTTTCCAAGGAGATGCACCTGATAAGGTGCCTTCCCACCTCACATTTAATGCTGTTTGGGATGATAAAACAAAGGCCAAGGATGCTTCAAAGATAGGTACAGCTCTCCAAGAACAGGTCTGGTAATTTGTTTTGCAAGGCAGACAAAGAAGATGAAACTATCCAGAACAGTGCTCTGGCCTCTCTCCCCCTTGACAGGTCCTGTGTCCTATCACTCCTCCTCAGCCTGTGTTTGCCAGCCCCTCTGTGGAGATGGAGGCAACTGTGCCTAAAATGCTGTGGCCCCATCATGTTACCAGTTTGTTACTGGTCCAGGAGAGCCATCACTGCTTTCCAAAAGACATGGTTTTTGCTGCGGGAGGAAGCTCCCATCCTGATCCCTGGTTCAGGATCCAGAGGCTGAGGCAAGGATTTAAGGAAGGACCTTAGCTTTGAGGCTCTCACATGGCATCTCATCACACCACACTCAAGAGCACCAGGTAGAACATCTTATCCCCTTCCCCTCTGTGAGGCAGATAAAGTGGAGGTAAGAGCTGGGAAACACTCTCTGCCCTCATCAGCACTCAGAGATGCTTCCACCTCATGTTTCTCAGGGCTGTGGAGCACCAGGGCTATCAGGAACCAAATCCATCTGCAGCATCCCACGGTCCCCATGGAAACCTGGCTCCGGCACTTCGCCTGGTCCTTAACAAGAACTTTGCTCCAAACTTTGTTTCTCTGGGCTGAAGTGGTAGAATCCACAGCCAAAGCCTTTGTCTACCTGCACAGAGAGGTAGAGAGGCACAGCAGGAGGAATGCAACAAACAGCTCCTGCCCTCTGCAAAGTCTCAGTGCAGATCTCCATCGTGACATCACATCTCGGTTGCTATGCTGAGCTCTAGATAATAATTTAGGTCTCACATGCAGCCTCAAAACTGCCCTGCTTGTGGAAAACAAACCCAAACAATGGCGTATTTTCTTCCTTTTCCAAGACTGGGAAAAGAATGTTTCAAGAGGAGAGCTGCTGCCCACACCATTTTTTCAAGTTCTGTCTTCTTGCTTCATCATGGCCTTGTATATTTCTTTTCTCCTGCCTTTAAATCCAGGCAAGGCACTTGCAGAACAGACTCCCTCTTCAGAGTCATTGATTTAGGTGAAAACTGACAGGAAACCCTTCCTTTTTTCCCATCTGAAGTATTGAGATCAGGATTGAAGCCCCATAATTTAAGCAGCTGCAGCTGATGCACTCTGCAAGATGGCAAATCAGTAAATCTCAAATGCAGGGAGCTTTGGAAAGGTGGGGGATGTCAGAAAGCCCTGCTTAAATAAAAGTTATGATAATACTTTCATGAGGAAGAATAACTGGTGAAATGACAAGGAGACACTGAAAGACTCAGAGCATCTGGCAGACAGAGCCAGTAGGAGAGGGAGAAGATTCCCTGCCATGGAAAGGTGAAAGAAAAAAAGAAAGGTGAAAGAAATTTCAGTCATTGACAAATACTCAGTTGAGGTGGGTAAGAGAAGATACCCTGGGGAAAGCAGAGATCTCTGGTGTTTCTTCTTTTCAAACAAAGGAGTTTCAAGTGTGAACTCTTTGTATTGTCTCATTTTGGGAATATTTTCCTGAAGATGAGAACTTTCAGACCCAGGCCAGTGGCATCCCACTCAATAGATGTTCCAAAATCAGGCTCAGAAGCTTCACCCTGCTCAGTAAATACTCAACCTTCCCACAAGGCTGAGTGGCCAAGGCCACAAAAGGCTTGTCCAAGCCTTCAACTGTGAAGATGATTCAGCTCTGCCCCTGTCTGAGGCAGCAAACATCCCCCTGCTCGTGGAGGGATCAGCAAGCACATCTGTGTGCCTGCTGAGGCTGCAGGGACAGTCAGCAGTGCCTCGGGATTCTCCTAAGGCTTGTGACTGCTCATGCAGGCAAGTTTCTTCTGGGGAAGAACTAAAGGCTTGTTTATAACATGAAAAATCCATGGAAAAACCCCATGCATGCCTGCATGCATCTGTCTCTCTCCACAGACAGATCCATGCAGGGAGAGGTAGTGACCAGTGTTCAGTCCCTCCTTGCAATGAGCCCTCCTGCAGATATGGAGCAGTGTTTTATCTTTGCCTGCTTGCTTTCTCCTACCAGGCAGGGTGAGTGAAGCCATGGAAAGATGTCTCAATCTGGCAGGCCAGATGATGCTCCATGCAGGCCAGAGAGCTCCCAAGATTTCTTGTGGTGTCCCACATTGGGCTTAGTGCCAGTCTCCCTGTGCCACCAGCACCAGGCTGGTAGGGCCCACCACATCCAGGGTTCCTTAAGCCTGCCAGCTTGGGCATGCTCCTGTCAGGATTTGCAAGAGACCTGCAAGGTTGCCCTTGTCCAGCTGCTGGCTCTGTAGCACACCTGGCCCTCCCAGGGACCAGGCATCCCCCTCCTGGGACAAGACATCCTGCCTTTCTAAGTGTAAGCTATGATTTACAAGCCATCAGCTGAGAACCTGTGTGATGTCTTGGAAGAAATACAGCTGCCTCAGTCCTCCCTGTCACAGCTAGGGCACCACCTCTTGGCTGAAACCTGCTTTTCACACCTACTCTTCATCTCCAATTAACAGCTGCCAAGTCACCCAGGAGGAGGCAGCGCTATGCCCACACCTCCACCCCTCCTCCACCTCAAGGGTGAGCCCACACTCCCAATCCTGTCCCCCATCCCTTGGAGCCTGCATCTAACACCATGTGCACCCAGCAAACCATGCCCCAGCCACTGGTGCTGCCTTGCCTTCCCATCACAAGTTTTGGGGACAGCATGATGGCCAGCTGCTGGTCCTGAGCCAGTGCTGCTTTCTGAGCATGTGGGGCCAAAATCTCTGCTTTGTAATAGGGGAGAGCAGGATGAAAGCTGGGAAGAGCCTGAACAGCATCTGTTTTGGAAATCTGCTTTGAATGTGTAGGAAATTTCCTTTACTTCCTTTCTAAGCCAGTAGAAGCTACTCCGGGATTCAGGTACAACACCTAGGCCTTGTTGCAAGAGGAGGCAAGTGCAGGCCAGCTCCTGCAGTGCTTCAGGCTACACTTGGTTGCAGAAAATCTGATGAGTTCTAAGTTTTGATCAGAATTTGCAAATACGTGGCAAAAAAAAACCTTCTAAAGGATTAGTCTGATCTCACCCAACTTTCAACAGACCCCAGGCCGCTCTCCATTGGCCAAGAGACTCAATTACTTTTCCCCAAGTAATTTCATGAAAGCACAATACTGGCTGCAGTTCTGCTGAGCCAGCCAGATCCTGCAAGGCAGCTTCCTGGCTGTGAAGTGCAACAGCCCATGGCAGCAGCTCCCAGAGAGCCTGGAGGATGCTGCCAGGGGTCACCCACAGGTGTCGGGGGCAGACACCCCCAGGTGGGCAAGGCAGAGGTTACCTGCACTGAGTATCCAGAGCAGAGTCTGCCATTCAAGCAGCCTTGGATGACTGCAAGTTTTGTGGATTCACGAGGCTTTCAAGCTTTAAGCAAAAATCACCAACTCTTGTAAGAGCCAGTGTCATTGTACTTGTAAGGAAATACAGAAGAATCTCCTAGAAACTGTTAACCTCCAGGATTGCTCAGCAATTTCATCATTTTAAGAAAGTGGCTGTAATGCATTTCTCTACATCTGCAAGGATGAATTAATCAAGCAGACAGTAGCTCTCAGCAGAGTAACATAAACACTTTTTTGCTTCAGTGCAAAAGTCCAGTTCTGATTCATGAAGTCACATCAAGCCATTGCAAAAAAGAAACCTGCCTCTTGCTGTTGCTCATAGTTGAAGCTTATCCAGTTCTTCACAGCCTGGTGTGCAGAGTGGTTTTATCTCCCTCCTGTCCATCCTCCCTAGAGTTAGGTTCTGCTGTGAAAGACAGGGGTGTAATTTTACTTGAGGCTTTTCTTAGGAAAGGACAGAAATGCCCATCACCACTGAGGAGCTGGAGAGCATCCTAGACCCTGGCAAACACAGCCCTGAAGGGTGTCTGCCAGACAGGACCACTGCTCAGAGACAAGCCAAACTTGTTTGGAAGTGCGGTGCCAGGACCACTGGGTGCAACCTGCAGGATGCACCCCACAACCAGTCCATTTTCATTGCTGAGCTAAAATTAGCTGGTATTGTCACAAGTGGCAAGACCTACAAATAAATAAAAACTAAAATATATTTCTGGCAGTTTCAATTTCTCACAGCCTTGGGAACAAGTTCCATGGGTTCATGCACCAACCTCGTGGATCTGACAGGATCCCCAGAGCAGTGCAAAGGAGCCCTGAGCATCCCAGAAGTGGAGCCACTTGTCCAACCCACAGCACCCCTCAAAGTAAGGAAATTGCTCATCAAATCCAAATAGTGCAACCTATCACCCTGGCTGCTGGAACAGATGTGACTGGGGAACCTTCCTGACACTGCCCTCACAGCAAAAACCAGCAGCATGGAGAGGGGAGCAGAGCTTGGCAGGAACAGCTCTGTGTTAGAGCCAGCTGCACCTGCCAAATCTGTGCCATGGCAGCATGGCCTCTGAGGGGAAAATGTGGGACCAGTTCCTCACCAAATTGAAGGACAGGAGCATTGCAAGGACAACACAAAGCATCTGGTACAAAATTAAACTATGCCCAGCTCCAGGTGAAGTGATCTCTCCCCACTCTCAAAGCTGTGGAGACTCACCTGAAGAAAATAAAACCTAGTTTAAAACCAGACCCAGGCATGCTTCCTCTCAAATCCTCTGCATTGCATAATGACCCAAACAAAATGAGTGTTCCAGCTGCTCTTGCAACATCCCCACTCCTAAGCTGGCAGAGATGGGCACAGAGAATTGGGCCCCCTGTTTGCAAAGCACCTTGTGATGTTCAGATGAAAGGAGGCCAGGGAAATCCAAACTCCTTTTATCCCTTCCTCACCAGCCCTAAAGTGGTTAGAGAGCAGCTGCTTAGCCAGGCTTGTTTGGACCCTCACAATGTCTTCAAGCTTTCCCAGAGCACTCAAATTAATTTTGTTTTTTAAGGTTTTAAAAGCCCATCTGTGCTCCTGGCCCTTTAAGCCAAGCCCCAAGCCCAGACGGAAATTTTAAATCCCTGTAAAGAACGGGTAGACAGAGCTGCTGGTGGTACACCCTGCTCTAAAATGGCATAACCACATCTCAGACCAAGCATGTCCATAAAGGGCCTCCTTCAGAGCCAGTTTTAGCTGCAAGAAAATGGAGAGAGGCTGTAATGATTCCCAGACAGTTTGATAACCAGGGGGGTCTCACCCCTAAAGGACCCTACCCTGTTGTATCTGATGTTTTCTGTTTCTATTCTCTCATCATTGAAACCCTCTGAACATACGTGGCGCAAGGTAGTGGGCTTCAGTGCCTCATGCATTTAGTGGATGCTTACATCCACAACACACTTGGCACGTTTTCTAGTTCACTTCTTCATGTGGACTTCCTTCTCTCCAAAATACATAAATAAATGAATAACTAACTAACTCAACAACTGGACTGAAACCAGAGCCTGGCACTCCTGTGCCAGCTGTGGAATGATGCTTGTTTGGCTAGAAGTCTCTATGAAACACCCTCAGCATCAGGATGGGTTTGGAGCAGAAGAGGCCTTGCTTCCAAATTCAACCAAATCACTGCACATGTGGATTCAAGAGTCTATGAAGTGCAAGTTGCTTTGTAAAATAACTCATCTGCTTCCCCTGTATAAAGCACAACCTTGGACTCCTTCAGAGATAAAGCAGAAGCCAGAGGGACCTTCCTGTGGACTGCCAACAAGATGTAAAAGGCTCTATCTACAGCCCTTTATTTAATTTACAAACCTCTGCCTGAAGAGGGAGGATGCAAATCTGAGCCTCCAAAGGCAGAAGGAAGAGCAAGCTTGAGGCTTTCACAAGAAGTGTGAACAGAGCATCTCTCCAGAACTGGAGAACGGGCTTTCTGGGTAGGCAACAAGCCAAGCAGCAACTCCCCAAACTCCTGACACTGAGAAAAAACACCTGAGGTTTGCTTCCTGGCCAGGAGAAAGGTAGCTTGGTTTGTTTAATGAAAAGATTTGGCAAATCCCTTCCAGCCACTGTAGCAGAGCGATCCCTTTGAGAGATCCCTACAGCATCTCCTTTTGCTACTGGATGGGGCAGCCCATCAGACACCATTACATGGCCAAAAGGAGCACTTTCCCCACAAAGCCAGGCTTACAGAAACCCTCAGCTGAAGCATTGCAAGCGGCATCTCTCCAAAGCGCTGGGGGAATGCGAGTCTGTACAGGTCGAAAGAAGCTTTAGAGCTTTAGGGGTAGAGGAAAAAAAAAAAAAAAAGCTCACAACTGAGCTTAATCACTAATCCAGCAGGTTTCTGGAAAAGCAAACTTCACCGTGCACACACCTCTGTGCAGAACTGTGTGCCTGGCGAGGCCGGATCCGTCCCGTGTGCTGGGCAGAAGCTGGCAGCGCCCTGGGATAACGCCGAGCATGCCGAGCCCACACACGTGAAGACATACGAGGCACACTCATTCCTCGAATATCTGATAATTCCTGGGATCCTTCTAACTCTGTTTATTGCCTCCGGCAGCCTTTGTTTCTGATGTGAGAAGATAAACAACGGGAATTGTCTTAATCCTAAAGGCAAAGAATAAAAAGCACTGAGCGGGGGACGATCCTTTTATCATGATACATTTGCAACATCAAAAAAAGCTGACCCTCTTCCTTTGAAACGCACTGAAATGTATCTGCTTTTCCTCCCCTGTTGGCAGGAATGAGCCCTCCGCTCTCTGCTGCCGAGCCCCCCGCGCCCACCCTTGCTCTGCCAGCACGGACGGCTGCACACAGCCCTCCCTGACTAGTGCGGCGAATCTCCCCTCCGCCTCGCCTCCCAAATCCTATTCGCCGCTGCGTGCGGCGCCGGGGACCGAGGGGAGTCCCACCTCTGCGCATCCGTGCGGGGCAGCTTGCTGACCTCACTCATGAAATCCCCACTTTCCGCCGTGCCCGTCCCAGGGCAGCCGGAGCTGCTCCTCTCCCGAGATCTGCCATCATCTCACAGAGCTTCCTCAGCAGGACTTTCTTCCTGCAGGAAAAACACTCCCACAGTTCCCAATATACCTTCACCAGAAGCACGACAGCTTAAAAGACCACCTTGATAGCTGCTATGATCCACCCACCAGTTGCTGGAGACGTGTGGCACGCAAGTCGCTCCATCTGGCAAAGGAGGAGGGGAGAAGGACTAAGCACTACCGCATCCCAGGCAGCCACCTTTTCCCACAGGCAGGACACTCGGAGAGTGCTGCTGACCTGGCACTTTCCCCAGGCATTGGGGAGCATCCTCCAAAAAACACCCACATCCCGCAGCCTCCACTGGGTCAAAATCTAAAGGCAGGAGCTGTAGCTGGACGCAGAGAGGACTCCTTGCGCGCGGGATGTGTGACCACCTGAGCACCTGCGTTGGGAAAGGTACACGACACTCAGGATCTTTCCTGCTGACAACCCCAGGAACTCCTTATCCCGTGTGGTGTACCTGTCCCTGCCGACAGAAATCCATGAAGGTGAGATGGAGGCTGCCCGAGCTCCCAGCCGGAGAACAGGTCTGCTGGGTGCGTGCACGGGAACTAATTAGTTCCCGTCAGCCGGCAACAACGGGGAGCAGGGGAAGCACCATCTCCCACCAAAGCAGATTTATTAGGAAGAACCGATGCCTTCGTTCAAAGTTAGGTGGGAAAGTGCTGTCATGCTCCATCCCCTCTGACCCGGGGAGGGGGAAAGGGGGGGTGTCCTCTTCAGAAAGTAGTCCCACCGCCTTGGCAAACACGTAGGAATTTTCCAGAACGATTTCCGCCCCTGTTTACCTTACACGTTATTTCAGTGTTTGTTCAGCGGGTTCCCGATGTCATCGGGCCCCTCTGCGGCGTGCAACAGCCCCCCGACACCCGTCCTCCTACCGGGAACGGGGGGCCGAGCCGTGGGCAACCCTGCTCGCTGCAGATCCCCGGGCGCAGCACGTTTGGCCGCCCCAGCTCTGCCAAATCCTCCCCTGGACCACTGGCCCTCCCGTGGCATCTCGCCAAGACCCAGGCCCCGCTCCGACCCGATGCCCTGACCTCCACCCGTAATCCCGGTGTGATCCGGATTCATAACCTAAGGACAAAAAATGGGACAGGGGCTAGATAATCAGCCCCACTCCCACCGGCCGCGATAACACACCGCCCCGGAGCGCTGGGGAGGGTCGGCATCCCCCGCCGCCCACCTGCCTGCGGATCAGGGCTGCAGCCACACCGCCACGGCGGCAAGGGTCAGCGGCGACAGGGGCCGGCGCGATGGCGACGGGCACCCTGCGTCCCGCTGGGGACCGAGCAGCATCGCTGCAGGGGTCGCGCCCCGACGCTGCCCGACCCCGCGGCACCTGCTCCGCGCCCCTGGGGCCACCAACAAGTGGCGGCGCGTCCGCGTTCCCCCCTCTCGCCCCGCGGCTACTCACAGCCAGTTGCTGGCGTTGGCCGAGAAGGTGGCGAGGATGATGAGCAGCAAGGAGCGCAGAGAATACTCCGGGCTCATCCTGGAGGGCAGGCGGGGTGAGACTGCGCGGAGCCGGCGGCGGCAGCGCCCCCGCCGCCCCGCGCCCAGGGCAGCCGCCGCCGCAGGTGGGCGCGGGCAGGAGCGGCGGGCGCTGCCCAGCTGATGCTCCCGCCGCGGC
>WAAE01011543.1:81530-168129 GCA_013400495.1 Nicator chloris | reverse complement strand
CCCCGGCTCCGCCGCTCCCTGGGCGGGACCCGCTGCCGAGGACACCCCCGGGGCGGGCCGGCGGCGGGGAGGGCCCCGGAGAGGGCATCGGGGAGGGCATCGGGCGCTCCTGCGGAAGGGAGGGCGTTGGGAGTTTCTCCGTGGACGCGGAGGGCAGCGCGGAGTTGGCCGGCGCCCCCCGCCTTGCTGCTGCACCCACCGGGCGGCACCTCCGGGTGGGTTCAGTGGGTGCGGGGAGAGACGGGGGAACCTCGCAGAGGGGAGGGGCGGGGCTTTCCGCATTTGATGTGTTTGGGGTAATTTCCTGGTGGCTGTGAAGAAGCAGAGCCCTGAGATGTGCTGGCGCTGCCCGGAGTGCATCGCCCAGGCTGCCTTCCTCACCAAGCACCCTTTTGACTGGGAGTGATTTCCCAGAGCCCAGTTTCTGAGGATTCACTGTAAATGCCAATTGCATCTGAAAATTCGCAGCTAAGGAGAGGGGTCTGGGCGGGTTCTGTCTGCGGGTATCTCTCTGGGGGTTCTATCGGGAGAACAGCATTTGGAGCCGGAACACTGACTTTGAATTTGCAAACCCCCTTGGCATCTCAGCAAAGGCCGCCCCGTGGAGAGCTGCCAGCCACAGCGGCTGATGGCGGGCTCTGGAATGTGCAGGTGGGGGGTGATGCTTGAGCAGATATCGAGGCTTAAAGTCAGCTCTTGGGGAATCCCAGGAGCTCCTAACAGCATGGCTTACCCACCCCGAGGCCAAGAGATGTGGTAGGGATCCCTATCTCTGCTCCATCCACCGTGCCTCTGTCTACCCATATGGGCACAAATGACTTAATTTAAAGCCAGGAGCAACATGAGCTGGCTGCTTGGTGTGAAATCCAAGATCCCAGGCAGCCACAACTGTGCACCAAATCTCCTGACAATGTTGTTACTTAGGTCCATTACTAAAACCTCTTGCTACCATCTCTAAAATCTTGCCAAGCTGGTTTGGAGCTATTCAAAATTCCCTTTGTCTTTTCAACTCTGCTTTCCTGTAGCTGGGACACGCTTACTCAAAGCATGGCAACTTGTGCTAAGCTGCACATATGCCTGTCTAACTTTATTACACCTACCTTAAAATCTCCCCATTAGTTCCCTGTCAAAGTGAGGATTTAATTTCAAAGTACTTGGACTTATATTCCTGCTCCTGACAGGCAGCAGCCCACCCTCACCTAGTCATTCATCTGGCTTTCACATCCTTGTTGATTATGCTGGGTGAAAGCGGGATGCTGGCTGCTTTGCTGGTGAATTGGAGGTTGTTGCCTTGAGCCCTGTCTGGGTAATTCCGTGCAACTGGAGCTGATTAATCTGGCTCATCATTTGAGACAAAGCTGATGCCTTCTGGCTTCTAATTGCTCAGGGTGTTGAGTGAACTTGTCAGGAAGGCAAGAACTAATTGAGAAACTAAGGGGAATGAGAGGTTAGAGGGCTGTGGCTGGCTGGCCAGAGCCATCTGGGTCCATGGGAATGTCATATTTTTGGGCCTCTCATGTGTTATTCCCCTCCAAGGAGAAACACCAGAGGGTTCAACAGAAGCCAGAAGGGTGGGCATGGCCCCTGGGGTCCTGTCTGGCGTGGACATCTGCAGCCCACAGAGCACACCTGACTGAAATGCTCCTGGTGCCAGGGCTGGCGATGCTGTGGGCAGGCTCAGGGTACCCTGTGACTCTTTTTGGGGTAGCTGTGGTGGCAGGATGGTGCAGTGGGTGCTTGACATGAGCTGGAAGACCTCTTGAGACTTCTCTTGGCCTGGGCGAGGAGTTACAGATCATGCCCACGTACTTCTGCTGCAGCTTCGAGCCCTGTTTCCATTGTAGGTGGAGCAGAGGGGACTGTCCTGACTTAACCAGCAGGAGGACATGAATGCCAGGCGATTGCAGCAGTCACAGCGTGGGATCATGTCCACAGGATGCATTGGGACCAGGGTGTCCACGGAGTGATGAGTGGTACCCCCATGCCAGAGGGGAGGCAGATGCAAACACATCTGGAGTAAATAACCCGATAGGAAGTGCAGTGTGAGCTGCCTGTGGAGATGATAACAGTGCAGCAGGGCAGGAGGGGTGTTTATTTTACAGTCTCTGGGGTGGAGGAGGTGATGAGTGTGAACAGAGGACAGAATATGGAAATTGACTCTCACTGCAAGGGTGTGGGTCCCTTGGTCTTTTCAAAGGTGCCCATGAGACACTGCTCTGTCATTACCTTCAGCTTTCTGGAAGCTGGGTTCTTTTGGCCTCTTATTCAGAAGGTGCCAGGGTGCTTTAGAAACCTTAAACCCAGCTGATTTGGAAGAGAGGTAAGCCCAGATGGGGGGAAATGTTTAAGGGACTCAGCAGGTCTCCTGGGCTGTACATTGCTGCAGAGCCTCTTGGCCAGCAGGGCCCCTCCTGTGTGCCCCTCTCAGGACAGCAGCTGGTGCTGAGGGCCCCGTGTCACCCCCAGTGTGGGCTGGAGCTCAGGGCCTGCTGACCACCCCAGGCTGCAAGGCATCACTCTTTGGTACTGACTGTGTTGCTTTGAGGAACATCAAACTCCCATTTGATAAGGAGGCTCCCTTTGATGTGTAAATATTTCAGTGGATGGGAAGAGGAATGAAGCAGCCCAGGAGTGTTTCATAGGCTTGCCCAGGTGTGTCTTTATTCCAAGAGAAATTACCATCACCATATCACAGGCAAGGAAAAGGGCCAGCAGTGGTAACAGGAAGGAGTTTTCAGAGACCAATGTGAAAGCAGCAAAGCATGCAAAAGTCCATGCAAAATTGTAGGCAGGCTCTGGATATAAGTGATGTAAATAGGTAGCACTCCTCCTCAGTTTCTGGATCTGATCAATGCTATCAGTCATGGAGGTTGTGAGAGATATTTTACAGGTTCTTTTCAGGTTTCTGATGCCCCATGGGCTTACCAAATGGGATTGAAAGTAGGATACTCTACAATCTAGAGGATGGTCTCCACCATGTGATGGGGAGAAGAGGTGCAAGAAAAAGGAAGGGAGAACTCATGGGTGAATTTGAGGCTGTGGGTATTGGCTCTGAATAGAAATAAATTCTGTTTTGGATTTAATGGAACAAAACTATCAGACACTTCAGCAACATGTATTAATCCTGTCCTGGGGAAAGGAGAAGCTGTTCTGGGACCCTCCATGCCAGAAAATACAGGACAGTTGTACTCCTTTACAGAAACCTGTGTTTTTTCTGATTAATTTCAAACTACCCAAACATTTCCAAGTGGCACTGATGACTGGTCAGAGCAGGGACTCTATAGGACTGCAGTTCACAAACAAAAGCAGCTTTGCAAACATGAAAATTGCTCTGACAGAAGAACTGTGTCCAGTCCATTACAATCAGGGAGTGAGTAGTTGCTGTAACCCATGCTCACCTGGGCATCTCAACACATCACAAGGACCACTGGAACATCTAGCCCAGACTTTTTTAGCTGCAGCAGGATGTCTTTAGGCCCATATGTATTCCAGAGCCTGCTGGGGAATGTGCATTTTTTTGTATGAGTCTTCAGAAGCAGGTGTTCAGTTCTAACAAATCTTCAGTGGCATCACCTGAAATCTGACACTCAGGCTGGTAAGATTCACTCCTCCAATTTTATTGTTAAATAAGGCACTGAAAAAAACAGAGTGGCTTGGGATTTACGGACTTTTCTTTTGGATGTTGTCTCTGAACACATCATCAAAATTTCTCTGGGAAAATGAGTGGCTATGGTGAACTTGTGGGTGCTGTCTATGAGGGAAATTAAGAGCACCCCCAAATATTGTGAATGCTTTCAAACCATACCATTGCAGAAAGAGGCATCTTTTCTGCTGCTCAGACAGATCCTTTTTCACAGGTCTCTGAGTGAATTGCCCCCTGGCTTGTACTATTTTCAGAGGAGATTGTTATCACAGTTCCAGATTCTGGCATTTAAAATATATTCCAACCGATTTCCCCCCTCACGTGGGTGCCTCCCACACCAAGCAGTGTGCAGCACTGCTGAAACAAATCTTGATCCAGGTGCTGGACAAGTGGCCATAGCAGGCAGTGCACGTGCAGACAGCCAGCACTGGAGTGACAGCTCACGACTGCAACCTTTGCCCTGCTCGTTCTGCCCAGGGAGAAATGGAGATTTCAGGCTGGTTGGATACAGAACACCCTGATTCACTCCTCTGCAGTGTTCATTATACCTCCAGGCATTTGGGAGCACTGAGACTTCATCTCCTGCTGTGGGAGCTGGGAGAGCCATGCTCAGCTGAGCAGGATGGAAGGAGGGATGGAGGCCACCAGGACTGCAGAGGGTCTTGCAGGCTGGGGATGGTCAGGAGAGGACAGGGCAGGGGTGAACACCTTGCACTATTCATGACTTGTGGTGGAGTTGTCTTCAGCTTATCTCCACACTCAGCAAATGTTGCAGGTGATGGAACCCTAGACTGGTTTGGGTTGGAAAGGATATTAAAGATCATCTCATTCCATCCTGTGCCATGGGCAGAGACACTTTCCACTAGACAAGGTTGTTCCAAGCCCCATCCAACCTGGCCTTGAACACTCCCAGGGATGGGGCAGCCACAGCTCCCCTGGGCAATCAGTTCCAGGCTTCACCCCCCTCTTAGTGAAGAATTTCTTCTTAATATCTAAACTAACCTCTTCTCTTTTAGTTTAAAACTGTTCCCCCTTGTTGTGTCACTGTCTGCTTGTGTTAAAAGGCTATTCTTCCTCATTTTTTATAAGCCCCTGTAAGTACTGGAAGGCTGCAATGATGTTTCCCTGGAGCAATGAGACCTACAACCATTCCCTTGCATGCTTTGTTTGGTCATACAGACATGGCCTTTTGGGGATACAAACCAGAGGTGTGAAGGAACAGAAGAAAATCAAGGAAAAGATTGTTGATTGGGTGCTGATTGGGTGCTGATTTGGATTATTTGGTCTGGTAGTGAATAAAACACCGATACAGAAAATCTTCTAAATATCTGGAAACAAGAAAAACTGTGCCTGGAATGAACTTCCGAGCTTTGTCTCATGACAAGGGCCAACAGAGACAGATGAACTTGTCTGGGCCAGTGGAGAAGTCCAGGACCAAAGTCTTCTGCTGCTTCTCATCCAAGGTTTCTGCTTCTCCATGTGTAAATTCCTCCTCTTTAATTTGGCAAAGAGGATGCGAAGTTGCATTGGCCAAGCCCTTTGAAAGCCATGTGGAGTATCAACAAGGACAGAGCTTTTCCTGTCTTTGGCTGTCAGATAAATGACAAGACACTGGCCTTATAGCAGAGCATGGCTATGTTTGGAGGACACGAAGCTGCATTTCCCTGCCCTGACTGGGGAATGTTTTAAATGAGGACAGCATTCTCCCTCCACGCCCAGCTTCAGGAGATCCCAGTGTTTCTGTTGAACCATCTCTTCCATTGGTTCAGTCTGCATCCACCAAGTGGAGGAAACAAGGGCCTGAGAGATGAGCAGCATCTTTGTGAGGTCTGTTCCTTTCATGATGATGCATATGTAGCAAAGTGTTGGCTGTACAACGTTTTCATGCTGGTGTCAGATGAAGGTGTGTGGATAGGGAATTCTCTCCTGGCTGGGAGGAAGAAGCAGAGCTGGGCTTTGGGAGATACCCAAGGGACAGGTTGCTGCACTTACACTAAGTTTGAGCCTGCTGCTTTGCCAAAATGCAATTGATAATTGGACCTGATTCCTGAACCAAGTCCTTGTTGCTCCTGAAACACATCAAGAATGAAGCTCCTGCAGAAAGGGGCTCATCTATTTAATTTTCTCTTGGAGTGGGAAATCTCTTATTTTAAGTAATGTTCTTTTCAGAAATGACTAATTAAACTACAGAACAGGAAACGTAAGAGACAGTAAAATCCCCTCAGCTGTCCAGTGCATTTCTACATAAATATGGTGGTAAAATGATGAAAACAAAACCTTTTGGAGACAAAGACAGATGAGAGACCTGGTGAGGCAGCGTTGAAAAATCTATCGTTTGTTATAATAAAGTGAAACCACTGTGTTTATCTTGCGTCTTGGAGGATTTGGTGCAATTATTCTTAGGAAGGGAGGGAAGCCACATAGAAATCAGAATAGCCCAGATTTTTTGCTAAAATATTTGTACAAATCAGGTTATTCAACTACAGAAAAGGACTTATTTGGGGCTGTTGCTTCTGAACTTATCCTGCAAAACTGGAAGGACTGTAAATGTTTGGCTTTAATAGCTACATACAATGCAAACCTAATCAGTGAAGCTTGAAATGTCCATGGCAGGGAAGAAAGGCAGAGTTTTATGGCTCTGTGGAGGTGTGCAGAAGACCAGACACAAAAGCTGCCTAACGCCCATGTAGGAAGGCAGCCACTGCTCTCCCATCTGACACAAGTCACTCTGTGGTCAGAGACAACAGGATGAACTTTCCACGCCAACACGATCTGCTTGTTTGCCTGGGTTGGTTGGAAGGCTGGGAGGAGGTGTAGCACAGACTCCCCTTGCAGCCAGCCTCCCCCAGGGTGTTCAGGCAGCCTCATTACCCCATCTCCCACCTAGGCTGTGTGGCTGTGGGGCAAGGAGCTGGCAGAAACCATCCCAGCAATTTGGGGAGGAATTAGGGTTGTGCTGTCTAACTTTCAGGTTTTGCCTCCAGCAGAGGCTAAAAATGTTCCACATTGCTTAGAGGTGTCAGGTTCTGTAGCCGTAGGCTGGGAACGGCCCTCAGAACCTCTCAGTTACACATTACCCTGAATATCTCAGCAAATTACTTGCAGCTAATTGAAATCAAGGAAACACAGTGGCTCGGTTTACCTGCCAGACTGTATATAGCAACGCAACCACTGCATTTTGCATTGTTCATAAAATCACAATTTATTATCCCACCTGTCAAACACTGACTTTGTTTTTCCCCTTGGTCTGTGCTTCCTTTTCGTGTCAATATAGCAGTGTTCATCCCAACTAATGCCAGTAGTTTCTTATTAACATTTCAGCTCTGGAAGTGCAGAGCCTCCAAATAATCTTAGACATTCCCTAGAATCCCAAAACCTCTGGTCAGTGGTTTTCAACCTGCTTCGGTTTGCTGAGTCTGAAAAATTTTCCTGTGGCAATGCAGACTCATCTAAAGCAACTTAACTGTACTGATAACAGACTCCATAGGTTGATGAGTTACTTTCTGTGGACCCCACATAAGTAGGGATTTGCAGATCAGAAGTTCAAAAGTGCAGATGCAAGAGTTACATGGGAGACAGGTAATCAGTCAGATGTGTGGCATTTCACATGTTGAATTTAGAGGGGTTCTTAAGTTTCTAAGGCAGGTGTGCTCCAGAAAAACTCTTAACAGGAATGGGACTGTTGAGGCGAATTATGGTTGTGGGCCGTTGTTTATGTTTGGCTTATGATGATGCATACATATCTCAATAAATCTCTGTCTGTGTCTCAGTGTATGTATGTATCTGTCTATCTATCCATCCGTAATCCATGATTTGTGAATCCAGCTTGAACTTCAGGAAAATGTCTCATGGGAAACCAGTCCTGCACTGGCAGTGCTGAATCCATCACCTGTCCCCTGCTAATGGGAACACTCCTGGAGACAACGTGGTTGCTGCAGCACAGGGAGCTTGGCCAGCTGAGTTCTGCAGCATGGGGGTTTCTCCAGAGCAGAACAAAGAGATGGGTCATAAATGTCAGACAGCCAGGGAAATAAAATGCAGAGGGGCTCAGACTCAGGAAATTTGGGGAGGAGATGGGATCTCAAAAGCACATGTTCAGAGTCTCAGGTTAGTGAGAAAGAATGAAACTGCTGGAGGAAAGAGCAAGGAAGCTCCACATGTTTGGGGGACAAGCCATGGGCAGGTGAAAGTGGAGAGGAGATGAAAGTGGCAGATTGTGTTGTCTGTGTACCTGTGTTTCTTGCACTCAGTGACCAGATGATGGATGGTGATGGATGGTGGAGCAACACCTTGTCTCCTTGATGAGAGGAGCTGCACCTCCAGAGTAACTCCTTGGGGGCTTCTGGGCAAAAGCCTGTGCAAGAGTGGCTGTTGAGGGGCAACTGGACACTCTAGGCCTGCTAGACCCAATGTCCTCTCCTGTGGGCCTGATATTTCTGGGTCTGAGAGATTTCAGCCTGCCAGCAGCTGCTAGCTTTCTCCCAAGGAAAAATTTATCAAGAAAGCTTCTTCTCAAAACAATCTTGGCAAACAACCCTCCTTTCTCAAAACAATCTTTCTCCAGGTGGTGTTTTGCTTTTCTAGTTCTCAAAACATTTTAGTTTCTCTGGTTTAACCAATGGGATTAGAGAGGTGTTGTTCCTATTCACCGATCATGTTAAGTCTGTATCAGAACACTTTATAAAAAAGTAGTAAGAAGTAGACAATAAAGGGGTTTTTTTATACTCTTTGCCTTCTAAAATATTTAGAGTCTCTCATCCTTTTTTGTGTCCTACAATGACACTCTCCCATCCAAGGGGCAGCATAGGGGTTACCAAGATGGCAAAAGGTCCAGGCCACAGGGTGGACCACTGAGTGCTGAAATGCAGGAGCCCTGCCAGGGTGGTGTTGGCAACTTAGTACACACTAGCAAAGAATGCTCTGGAGTCACAGGTGATGAGGAAGAGATGCCAGGAACACAAAGAAATGGCACAGAAACCCAGCAGTGGAGATGGAGGATGTGAGCTTCCCATCACCCTTAGATGTCTAGGTAAACAGTGCCTCAGAGGGATGTTAAGGGCACAGGGTCTCCCTAACACAGATATTTCTGTGTTGGGAGCTCAGCATCAAGGGAAATGTGCTATGTCCTGACCCTCCAGGCAGTAAACAACCTAGAAACTGAGAGGTGGCCGTGTTCCTTCTCCCAAGGTTTCTTCAGTGTCCTCTAACTTTGGACCCCAGTGGGTTCTTAGCCCAAATGGGTCCCTATTCCTTCTCATGGAGAGGGAGAAATAGCAGAACACATGGGGGAAGGAAGGCCTTGGGGATACTGAGTTCTCAGGTGGGAACGCCATGCTAAGGTGTGCAAGTTGCCACAGTTGTCTCTGAAACACCTGATAGCCTGGAGGACACTGTTGGCCTGTTGGATGCCTTAGAGATCCTCAGATGGGTCCTTTGCTGTGATCTGAGGAGGCATCATCCTACAAAAGACAGATTCCCAGCACACTGTGGGAAGCTCATGCAGGGCAGCCCACCACAAAGGGTTTGACCCATCTTCCATAAGTGTAATTACCTGAAAAATGGATGTGAACTGTAGGATAATCATCCAGGGTCCCTTCTTAACCCATGGTGAAATGCTGGCCCCTTCATCTCTCCCCATGCTTTATTGTTGCAGAGGCTGTGGCAAGGCTTGGCAAAGCTGTAGAGAAGCCTATGTAAGTTCCAGGGATTGGGGGTTTTTGCTGTTTGTTGGTTTTTTTTGTGTACCAGTGGGTGAGATGAACTCACCCCTGTCAGCCCTTCTGAGGAGGACTCAAAACCAAGATTTTGCTGATCAGAGTCATTTTCCCCAGTTGTCTCTGAAGGGGAAGTTAGAGCAGCAAGACCCAGAGACCCAGGCCCACAGAGCTGCTGTCACTGATGCCAGGATTTGTACATGAAGTCGTAGGTGACTCAGAAGTCCCAAAGGACTCCCAGCTGTAGATGTTGACATTGATATATGGGTCATCTCCTGTCCTAGAACAAAGTTACAGGCTTCATACAGCCCACAAATGTTGCATGACTCAGGAAATACCTTGGGGCACATCTGGCATCAAGGGAAAACCATAGTGAAGGTGTTTAACCATCTCTCTCTTTCTACCAAGCTGAGATGAGCAGTATAGCGTGACCAGCATGCATGGACCCAGGCCTGCTGAAATGAGTAGAAAAATGCTCAAAAGTTTTAATTTTTTTTCCCTTCACAGACTGCATTTTTTTGGTAATTTCTTCATTTTGCAGATTACTGATTTCTGCCACTTGGGGAATTTCTATTTTTTTAAGAAAATTGAGGAATGTTTGAAGCACTGTTATCCAAGCAGATCCTCTCCAGAGGTGTGGGAGATGATGGCAGGAGCCTTACTGTGACTGTGAACAGCACTCACAGCATCCTTTTCAGTGGACCCACTGATGCTAAGTGTTTGAGGGTGCTTAGTTTGAGGCCCCCAATTAAGAAAGAAATTGAAACACATTTTGTGAGTTGAATTTTTAATGAGCTGGCTATATTCCAGCATGCTCAGCAGGTTCCCAGGGTGTCCCATCTTCTCTGAGGTCTGTTATGGTCTCTTGCTTTAACACCATGTCAAGACCAAGAGTGGGTCTACCCTTCCACCAAAGGAAACACCATACTTATTCCACACAGTTAACTCTCCTGGGCAAACCAGGGCACTCTTCATTTTTTACTCTACCAGGATATATGGAAACATGAAGCTGTGAAAGAATTAGAGTTGTTTAAGAGAATCGGCCAGAAAAACAAATACTAAATGTTTAGGAAAGCAGGAGCAGTGACGTCCTACAGCACACACAACTAACAGGGAGCCAGACCTGATATGTTTTGCAGGGCTAAACACAATTGTCAGCCATAAATGCAGCAAGGACATAAGTTTGGATCCTGCCCCTGTTGTGATACTGTGGATAGGGGAACATGAAACCAGAACTGCTGAGTAAATCTATCCAAATTAACAGTGATAAAGAGTGCTACATCCTCGTTGGGGTGAGGAGGCATCTTGCTGGCTTTGCAGCAGGCACTCATCCCTCCGTCTGCCGGCAGCACCTGCTGGAAGGGAATCCCATTTAATCGTCCTAGTCCTCCCAGAAAAAAGGCCTTCAGAGAGGCAGAGGAGCACTACAAACTCAAGCACCTCTGGCTGGTATCTGTAACATTATCCTCCTTTTTCAAGCCATCCTCCAGCCTTTCGTAGTCCAGCTCTGGAGAGGTCTGGGGGACTGGGCACAATCCTGCTGGCTTTCATGGACCCGTGTCTCCTCACAGGAGCACCTCGCCCTGCCATGGCTGACGGAGGATGGCACTCAACACAGAGCAGCAGCAGCAGCAGCAGCGTGTCCTCTTGGAGGTCCCCTTTGTGCGTGCTGCCAGCAGCGCAGGCCGCGGGCCGTGGCAGCGCGGCTTCGTGGTGGCCGCGCCGGATCCCTGGTGGCCGTGCCATAGCGGCCGTGCCACGGGGAGCACAGCACGTCTGGCCGGCCAGGCTGGCCGGGCCGTGCTGGCTGGCACGCACCACTAGAGGGGGACACAGCCACATGGAACGGGACCTGGCCACGGCCACCAGCGTGGACCTGTGGGCAGAGCCCGTGGCCCAGTGAGCGGGTGGTCGGCGTGCGCCATGGCCAGCCCGGATCTCCTGGGCCTCCATGGCCGGCGATGCCTGCAGGCCGCTCACGCCCAACCGCGGCGAGGAAACGGGCACGTCCAACTCTCTGAGCCTTCTGGTGGTGAAGCCAATGGCTGTGGTGGGGGATGCGTGGGCCTTGCTCTTTGCTCTTCCCACTCGTCCTTGGTCTGACTCTGGAGGTTGGTTGGCATTTCCCAGATCTGAAAACCCTGGAAACTCGGCGTTGGACCTGCTTGGCGTGTGCACGGGGAGCACGGTGTGGTGGGCATAAGGTATGGTGGGATATGAGCGGTGGGGAAGACCCAAAAACTGCTCAAATGCGAGGAAGAGTTTCTAGAGTTTTGTCTTTATCTTTCCTTTTCCTGTGGCATCTCTTTAAAAAGGTGTCACTAATTTGGGATAGCCAGGCTGTGTGCATGTCTGGTTTCATGACCTGCAGCCTCCTGCTCCTTTTTGCTTACAGACCTTTTCCCAAGGGCTCTTAGCTGCACTATCTTCTAATGGTACAACTGGTTTGATCCTGGGTGTACTCCTCTGTTGAGGCCTGAAGGTGGGGCAGGGTCTCAGAGGAAGCTAAAGGAGGATGGAACAGGATTCCTACTAAATTGTGTTGGGATCTGTGCTTAATTCTTAGGCCAACTTTGAAAGTCACAACACTGAGGATCAAATTCCCCCCAAAAGGGAATGAAAAAGATAATTAATTATGCTGATAATCTTCTGCTTGTCTGGAAATGAGGGAACTGCTTGCATGTCTGCAAGGTCCATCTGCTGAGTGAAGGCAGAGGTGTGCTCCCAGCTATAGACATGCAGTGGGGAGAAGAACAGGATGTTCAGAGAGGAATGTCGGCTGCAGCCATGGAACTTGATGCACAGGGTATCTTGCAGATGCTTGTTCAGCACAGGTGAGGGTCTGAGGATGGGGTGAGAAGTGTCCCTTTGGGCTGCCTGCGAGTGTCAGTCGGGCACCTGTGGCTTTGGCACCCTCCTGTCCAACATGGACAGCATGGACAAGGCAGCTGAGGGTCTGTGTGGGATTGAAGAGCACATCTTTGTGCATGTGTTTGGATGGGATCCACTGACTGCATGGCATGGCTCTGCTGGAGGAGTTTCCTTTGGCATATCCAGTCCTGTGCACCATTTATCTCACCCTCAGCAAACCACACAAAAGGCCTGATAAGGGTGGCTGATATCAAATGGAAGGATTCATTCACATGTGAGGGGCAATGGTGGGGGACCCTGGCATCTGCAGCTGCATGCAAACATGCAGAAATGCAGCAAAGATGTCTAGGGAAGGCCAAAGTCTTGGCATCAACATTTCCCCTGGTTATGTTTTCCTCTGGCCAAACCCAAGAACCAGTGGTCTGTGAATTTGACTGACAGATCATGATTTTGTCAAAAAACATGTGAACACCTGTATATGCCTTAGAGGTTTTTCAATCAGCCACACAAATTTTGTTTTGCATCTGAAAGGAAAAACAGCTTAAAATTCAAACTAGAGTGCATGAATTGAAATGGGTGGCTTCAAGCCCCAGCAGAAAATAAGGAATGAAATTACTTTGCATTGTTTTAGCTAATTTGCTGAATCTTACAGTCATTTCTCCTACTCAAATGATAGGTATTTTATTTACTATATTTATTGCTTACTGAAACTGTCCATAGCAGTGAAATTACTTAGGATTTCTTTGGTAGAAATTATTATGAATTTCAGCAATTGATTGCACAATGAATACTCCTTTTATCACTCCAGAGAAATGCAGGGCTGGGATTTCATACCATTAATTTTTATGGGAGTTCAGTGTCAGGGCTCCTTGGGGAGCTTTGAAAATCACAGCCCTTAATTTTTAATTTTCAGTCCTTATAAACAATGCTATTAATTTGGGTGTGCCTGTGAACTGTGGGCCAGTCAAACACTGGTTCTTCATAGTCCCTGCCAAAGGCTGGATCCTTCTGAGTTTATTGTTTTAATCTGTAGTTACAGGGAAGAAGCTGAGCCCTGATGCACAACTTGATCCTGTGCTGCCCTCCCCCAGCCCCTCATCTCCTTGTCTCTGTTTGATGCATTGATGCACTGGACCTACGTAAGGCCTTAGAGATGTGACATGTAAGAGCCAACAAGTGCTGTTTAGAGGGGTTGGTGGGATGGACTTTGCTCCTGCTAGGCAGAGTCTGGGCAGCTATAGCAACTGCAGGGGCTTGGAGGAGTCTGGCTGGGTTTTGGAGGAGTCTGTGGCCATGGTGGGCCCTGGGAGATTCCAAGCTCAAAAATATTCACTGCACTAGGATGATCTGCAGGACCTAGAAAAAAATTAAGAAAATCAGCATGGAATTATCTGTCTGGATGTGCCAGAGAGGGGATAGGAGGCAGGAGAAGTTTGGAAAAGCCTCTCTGCAGCTTCTAGTCCTGTGGGGATCGCATGAGTTTAGCTTTGTTCTTTGTGACCAAGACTGGAGCTGGCACCCCATGCCTGAAAAGTACCTGAAACTTTGGAAATGGCTGGCCATACTGTGATCTTCACCTTTCTCAAGAGAAATGGTGTTAAATCCCATGTTTTGTCTTAGGGCACAGGCATCTGGGCAGAAGAGCCTTGACTGGCTCCCACAGCCATGACCTTATTGCCCTGACTCACATCTTCCTGGCCTGGCTTCTTCTCTCCCTGCCCTCCACGGGCAGGGTTCTGGGGGCCCAGGGGCTGCCAGGACCCCCCTCTGCAGTCTGGGGTGACAGGACCCATGACACAGCCTGGCACCACATTTGCTGTGCTGCTGTTCATCCTCTGAGGAGCAAATCTGTGGCCAGTTCAGCAGTTCTTGTCCTCTGCAGCAGCTCTGTGGCTCTGAACTAACCCAGAGGTGTTTGTACCCCGCGGAGTAGTGGATGTGGGTTAAATCCAGTTTAAAAGACTGGGAAGGTCACAAATAAACAATGCTAGGTAAAACCCAGGATCATCCCATGTCCACCAAAGGCAAAGTCCAGGGATATGAGCTGTCTCCTCTCCCTCACCTGCAGTCTGTGTTCTCTGCTCCATTTGCTGTGCCAGGAGGAGTACAATTCACAGTGCCACTGGTTTGGGTGGGGAAGGGTTTAGCAGGGCTCCTCACTCCACTCAGAGACAGCTCTGGGTGCTGGGTCAGGGGGTATTGAAGGGAAGGGCTGGAAACTCCCAGCACCTGAAGCTGAGAGGCAGTGCAATGTGGGGACCCAGCCCTTGGGTTATGTTCTGCCCTCTGGCAAGGGGCATGTTGCTCTGGAATTTTGGATGGTGGTGAAGGACCATGACTACGGAGGACCCAGTGACTTTCTTGCAGCAGTGAGGAAAAGGGTAAAGAGCCTGCAGATGAGTGAAGGCATTTGCCCCAGGAAAGGAAGCTCACGACTTGGAAGCAGAATGTTCATTGGTCCTGGTGGCCCATTAGCTCATACCTGGTTCTGGCAAGGAACACTGAGGTCCGTGAGGCTGGACTGATGAGATCCAGGACCCAGGGGAGGCTTTAAGGACCAGCACTGAGCCTCTCCCCTCACCATGCACCCATTTATGCACAGTGGTCTCACGTGGGAGCCTTTTTGGTGACCTCTTTCTGCCAGGTGAGCCCTTGTTTGTGCAGTTGCCCAGTAGATGAGATGTATTTATAGCTGTTGTTAAATCATAGCCGTGCAGCTGAGGGACTGGGCCGCTTCCAAGGACTGCTCACGATGATGTGGCGGGGGATGGAGGCAGGTTACATATTTACACATTAGTTTAAAATGTGGATTCTTTCCCCCTGGGGGCCCAGAATAGCTCATAGGCAGCTGCTCCAGCCGTCAGCTCAGCTCGTATTTATTTGTGTTTTCAAACATTTAGTCAGTATTTACACAATAGATGCAATATTAGTAATATCTGCAATAATTTATATGATACCAAATGGGATTTCTCACGGCCAGTGGACTGCCTGGGGACTTGGCCCCTGATCCTTGTTAAAAACTCGAAAAAGTACAAATTAACAAGCTGTAAAATAATGTCTTCATAAAAGAATAGGGGAAAAAAAGGCCAGATCCTGGGAGGCGCTGAGTGATCGTGACACCCCTGAAGGCTGCTGGGGATGGAGGGTGCTCAACACCTGTGCAAATCAGGGCTCTGCTGTTCTGCCAGGAGGAGGAAGGGTCCTGGACCTTGGCATTTCTCTGTGCCATTGTGGGAACTGGACAAAACCCACCACTGGATGCTAATGGCAACTGCTGGAATCCCTTTGTCCCCCAGGCAGTGGCTGGGGACCACACACCACTGGGCTGGAAGCTTCTGGCTTCTCCATCTCGCTCTTCTGTGGGTGCTCATTGTGAGAGGAGTTGGGAGGCAGCCAGGCTTTGGGGAACAGACCAGAAGCAGTGCTTGGGGGGGAAACCAGTGCATGTCCATCATCTCCATGGCTGGACCCTGCTTCCAGCCTGGTCCTCTGGGCACAGTGCTGCTACAGGGACCAGCAAAGTGACCACTGCGCCTTGGGGACATGTTTTCCTGAGGGATGGACTAAAATGAGAGTGTGTGTGGAACACCTAAACATAGGCCAGTGTTTTCCCATCTTTCTCCTGAAAAGCCAAGAAAGAGAAGCACTGCATGTACTTTGCACTGCCGGGGTGCCCCTTCATCAAACATCCTTCCTCACGTTCACCAAGCAACCTTTGCATCCTTTCCTGCCCCTCCAGCAGCTGCCTGGCACCATGAGCTCTATGTAGGCAACTCTTGCAAACTCCCATGTCCTCCTGCAGCCTTGCAGAACCCTGGTGGGTCTCTTGCTTCACTAGAGCCCCTACAAGATCCCTCACCTGTGCTGGCTGCAGATCAGCATGAGAATACTGGGGGAGTAAGGGCATCTTCTGTTCCTTGGTGCTGCCCCAGAGCGTTCCCTCAGCACCTTGCACCCATTGATGTCAGACCAAAGGTGACTTTCCTCTGCAGAAATTCTCCTGGCATTGGCTCCACCTCCCCCTAAGCCAGCCTCAGCACCCTGGGGACAGGTTGGCCCCAGTGCTTTCATGCTGCCCCCGCAGTGATCACACACCACTGCTCACAGGCTGACAGGGGGCTCTGGGGAGGGTTAGAGAAATAAAACTTTGGCATCCACCCTGCTTTCTTTTCCCTTTGTATCTCCCCTCCCAACCTTTCTCAATTCCAGGGAAGGTTGCCATTTCATCTGTGTTATCCACAGCCATGCTGGCCATAGCAGCCCAACCCATGGATGTTACCCCATGCTGCTCTGGGGGGTTGTCCTCCTCCTCCTCCTCCTCCATCTCCCACTCCTGGCTTTTGGCCGGGGTTATGAACCCCTCAGCAGGTTCAGGGACGTGGGTCATGTTGGCAGTGGCCTGAGATGATGGCATGTGAAGATGGTGGAGAAAGTTTGGGGCTGCAGGGTGGGGTCTTTCAGCATGATGTAACTGCAGGGCACACGGTCCAGGGGGACTGGGGGCGTGAGGATGCGTGTGTTATATTTCAAGCACCTCCACACTGTCTCTGCCTCTGCAGCCACTTGCCATATTCAAACCAGATGCAATATCCGCTTGTCAGCAGCGTGGTGTGCATGGAGGGATTTCATTCATATGTTTTGGACCTATCCCAAGCTAAATAAATGATGGAAAGGCGCAATTAACCCAATTTCAAATCTGATCCGCTCTGTGTGCCTCTCTGTCCTGGGCCCTGCTTGTTCCACTTGGTGGTGACTTGTCTCCAGATATGTGTGAGGAGACATTGGACGCTTGGCCAGCAAAGCAGAGCTGGTGATGAAGGACTGGTGCTGGTGTTGCTGCTGTAAGGTGAGCCTGAAGAGAAGGTCACACACTTGTGAGGCAGCATCCTTGCACCAGCGTGTGGATGGGGAGGTGTGACACAAGGCTGAGATCATGAGTGGAAAGGGACCAGGTCACACACTCCATCATCTCCATGGCCACGGTAATGGCTGTGGAGCACAAAAGCATGGATGCTCTCATGTGGACTCCCCAGCCCTGCTCACCAGGTGTGTTTCCATGGCCAGTGCAGAGGAGGCCTGTTTCCATTCTGCTTTGTTCAGGGCTGGCTCCAGAGCCATCCGACATTCCTGAGACTGAGCTGCCATTGCCTTCCCTTGCACTCTGCCCAACTGCAAGGGGCAATCCTCCTATGCAGCCGTGAGCTCTGCTCTCCTATCCCAGCTTCTGGAATTCCAAAAGCTCCAAGGAAGACCAGGACAGACCCTTCAGCTGCTGTCAGCTTTGCTTTCTGCCAGGGCCTGCTGGTTAGCTCAGCAAGTTGTTTGGGCTGGATTTATCTGTCTGGGTCTCTTTATAGCTCATTTCATCTGTCTGGATGCCTGGCAGCCCAACTGTGTCAGCCAGCAACCTTCATGGGATCTCCAGCAGGGACTGGAAGATGCCATGTAGCATCTTCTTACCCAGGCCCTTAACACTCAGAGCTGCTCTCCAGGACCCTCTGTGGGTCCTGAGACCCCTGAGGTGAAGCTGCCACAGGAATTTGTTCAGGTACACGTTGCCCAAGCCTTCTCCTGGGCAAGATATCCACTGTGAGGACCACTGCCAGGACTCCTTGCTGGGCTGACTGTGGATTGTTATGACAGAGTAATGCAGTGCTGGGGGGGTTTATCCAGACCAGCCTCACTGGTGGGTCATAACTGGTATTTCATCCAAACTGGGTAAGTTTTTCTGATTCTCCTTCTGCTGATGCTGTGGGCCATAGGAGCAGGAGAACAGATGTAGGCAGACAGACAAACATGCCAGAGGAGAGTGGGGACAGAAAAGAGCCCACACTTGGGAGTAGAAAGAGAAGTTGAATGTTTTCAGAAAGTGTTATCTCTGATACCAAAAGGCTGCTCTGCATGACAACGTGCCCTCTCCTGATGTGGCTCCTCCTGGCATCTCCAGATATATGAATAGAAACCTGTTTTCTAAAGGGGTGAAGGGACTATTCCACCCTCACAAAAAGAAAAGTCCCACTGTGCCCTTTTCAGCCACATACACTTTGGATAAAATCATACTTGTCCCTATCTGTGTTGCCACTTTTTGATGATGCATGTGCACTTCTGCCTGGCCACACCTGGCATGCAAAGAGTGCCAAAGTACTTAAATGCCAAAGTGGAGGAAATCACCAGCTCTCAGTAACCAGGTGAGCCTGGAGGAGGGCTGCTCCATTCACATCCCAGCAGACAAGCCTGTGGATGCAATATCCAGCTAGCACTGTGTTCTTTATCCCCCCATTCTCCTTCCTCCTCATCTCCTCACCTAATCTTTGCTAGTCTGTTCCTGTAGCCTGCCTTCACAAGGTTGCAAAGATGCCATCAGATGAAGTACATCCCAAGTATGACAGAGTTCAGGATTCCTTGTGAACATGCCTCCCTGCCACTGGCATTTTATTACACTTGTTCCCAGCCCTGTGAGGCAGCTCTTCAGGCTGTGCCTGATGGCCACATGAGCCAGAACCCGTAGGCAACTCAGCCAGGGGGCTGAGATTCATCCATGATTTCTTCCTGACCTCCAAATCTGTGTGGAGCTCTGCGAAGATCTGCAGAGGGAACGCTATTGCATGGCACCACAGCAGAGATCTGGGGGTCTGCTGGGTCAGGTGAGTGGTGCTCTGGCAAGGGAGAACCACAGCACATCTCTCTGCCAAGGTCTATATGGAAGGGAGCCAAAGGCAGCAGGGAGTTTGCAGTGAGTAAAGTGGCTTTAGCATGTGATTGCAATGTGTTCATGCGTCAGGGCCTGGCAAGTCTGCATGTAAAAATGAGATGAAAGCAAAGAAACACTCGACATGCTCCGTAGATGCCATCTGCCAGTGGCTTTCTGTAACAAAGTCTCTGTGGATTTGATGCAGAGGAAGAACTCAGTCTTCCTTTGGTAATCCTCTGAGTCCAGGAGCTGGGTCTTGAAGGAAACATCAAGTCTTCCAAAATGAGCACTGAGAGCTGGCCAGACTGCAGTGTCCTTGGATGCCTGGTTTCTTCCTGCACTGCTGGACATTGCTTGGTCCATCCCAGCTGGGGGGTCTGGGTATGGTCGTGGCTGTTGGGTCCCTTCATGCACACAGAGCAGTAATTGATGTGGGTGCTTCCTTTTGTGTGTGAACTGGTGGGAAGGTGCTGGGTAGGATTCCCATGCTGGGAAATGTGTTGGGCACTCCAGGGTCTGTCTGCCACATTGTGTGACACTTGCATATATCCATGAGGCTTCCACTGTGGTAGGATTTGAAGTCCTTTGCCAGTGCTGGAGCTGAGAAACGCCCTTCTGCCATCACAGTCAGAGACCATCTCCAGTGGAGACCATCCCAGCAGCCTGGACAGGGATGTGGGGCTGTCTCACTGTCAAACTCCATCTAGTTGCATGTGTGGATCCCAGCGTGGCCAGACCACCTCCATTCCAGCTGCTCCACAGCCTGGACACTTGGAACAGCCAGCTGGCCCTGTCCTTGGCCACAGGAACCGAAACAACAGCAGATTGCTCCCTGCTCCTCTTCTCTGTCCTGAGGCTGTCTTGCTGTGTGCTGGACAGCTTTGGAAGAGAGTTTTGCAGCAGTGATCTGTTTATGAGCAAGGTACACAGCTGATGCAGCAGGGGTATTTGCAGGGAAGGCTTTGCTTCATCATCCAGTCAGGAGAGCCAACAAAAAGGCAAGTTGGGATCTGGCCATTTTGATGGAACAGTCCAGCTGGCAAGTTGCGTGCATTTGTCCCTTCCAGAGGTTACAGATGTGTGCTGGACACTGTGGGAATGGGATTTTATAACAGTAATTAGTTTATTCCTGAGGTAAGCAGTATAAATAGGAGAAAAATTTGTTTCCTGTTCCAATGCAAATAACCAACTGGCAGCCAGTTGGATAAGGGCCACTGAATATCAAAAGCCGAACAGGGGACTGTGTCAGCTCTGTATCCCCTTCTGGCTTATTTGCATGCTGGTTGGTAGTGGAATGTTTCTCTTTAGGTTACTAAATTTACTAGCTTACTGTATTTTTTTAGCTTGGGGCTGGTTATTTGAGTGGCCACTGGCCAACTGGCTGCCTCCTGTTTATTTGAATGGCCAGTAGCCAGCATTTGTCACTGGTCCTCTGAACATCCCAAGCTCAATCACGGTTATTGACCCAGGAGAAGGGGCTTCTCAGCTTGGCTGACCCCAAGACAGCAGCAGAGCTCTGCGTCACGTCCTGACAGGCTTCTCCTTGTCCAGCCATGAGGCTCTTGCTTCTTTGGCTCTTGGAACCACCGTGTGTTTTCTTTCTGCTTTTCTTGCTAGCTTTTAGTTTTCCCCACAGTGGCATAAGGCACAGCTCAAAAGAGCTCCTGCTGTTCTCTGCTGGGTGATGCTTTCTAATAACACTCTGGCCTGTCTCTGCACCTGGGCTGTGAGGTCCAACTCCTGCTCCAATAACCACTGCATCTGTGTTTTCCCCAAACGTTCTTCATGCCCAGTACCAGACTTGT
Organism: Nicator chloris; assembly: GCA_013400495.1. Classification (NCBI taxonomy): domain Eukaryota; kingdom Metazoa; phylum Chordata; class Aves; order Passeriformes; family Pycnonotidae; genus Nicator; species Nicator chloris. The sequence continues at coordinate 147,405 of WAAE01011543.1, read as the reverse complement.
AAAGGATCACCACCCTCTGCCCACTGTGCCTGTTTGGCTTTGGATCTCTTATGATGTCCAGATGGGACAAAACTTCACTCCTGAAGAAGAGGAACAACAGTTAATTGTTTTCCCATCAACAACCAACCAGACCAGAGGTTCCTTGTCTGGATATTGGTGCTGGATTAGTAAAATGATGCTCCACTCCCTCCTAATCCAGACCTGCAACGAAGACTTTATTTCCTTCCTCTCCTAGAACCATGTGGCCTTTTCTCTGTGACTTTCTGGCCATCTTACAAGCCACTGCATTTTCCTCCTCCCAGTGGTGTTTTTACATGAGAGGATGCAGCAAGACTTGGGGAGCCTTGACAGTTCCTCAGAATCTTCCTTCTTGTCTGCTGACCTACTTCCACCTACTATCTGGACAACTTTTTGTACTGGGATCAAACCAGCCTACCTTCATCTTCCTCCATAGTCATAGTCTTCTGTGTTTGGGGTCTCAACCTTCTCCATTCCTCTATCTGCCTGCTAAATGTGTCTAGCTAGAACTCATTTAATGGTAGCAACATCCCTGGTTTTTCATCTTATTCATGTGGGTTCATCATGCAGGACAAGCCCCCTCCATGCAGACCCTTGGCCTGTGAGGGCAGTGCCATAGGTCATGTCCTTCCTGTAGCTAGTGACAAAGACATTTCATGGGAGCTTTCCCCTGGCCTCTGGCCAGGTCCATAAATCCCTCCTGTTAGCCTGGAGAAACTCCACCCAGCAGACAAAGGTCACTCAGTGTTTCCCACAATGAAAGCCTTGCCACTGAATGCTTTGCAACCCTGCCAGCTCTCATAGCTGGGGCTGGAATTGTCCCTAGGATGGTGCTTGGGGTTTGTTTTCCTAGAGCAAGTGGGATATTGGGTACAAATAATCTCTCAAAATAAGACCAGGAGAAATGTACTGTGTGACCCAGGTTGGGAGCAGGCTTGGTGCCCGTGACTGTGGAAAAAGTTGAAGAAGGAACATTCTGGTGTTGGGAAGCTCTTCTGCATCCTCCTCTTGAACATTTTCCATGCCTGGTATCTGTCTTGTCTTGGAGATGGATATAGTGAGACGTGACCTCAGCCCCCAGTCTGGACAGTGCTCCCTTGGGGACCTGCTAGGGGACAGGGTTGGTTCAGCACCGTGGTTCTTCACTGCCCAGGGGCATGGGGGTTGATTAAGGACACTGCACAGACACCAACACGCCTTGTTTAGCAGGCTGAGCTTCCTGGGATCTTGTGAGGACTTCACACCAATCCTTTTGCAGGGGGACTTTCTTAAAATGCTCTTCAAACCTCTGCGGAAACAGGTGTGTATTCCTAAATGTAGGCTCCCTTTTCCTGCCTTGAAAATGCACTGCGAGTGCCAGGTGCTTCCATGAGGGCTGATGGCACCAAAGATTCATGGGATGATCGTTGTGTCCCTGGAGTCCCTGCAGACACAGCAGGGAACTGCTGCAGTGACACCAGATGCCAAAACCCAGACTCATGGGGGTATTTGGACATGCTGTGACATTTAAGTCCCTAATGAGGCTGAGCCCACAGCTCCATCTGCTCTGGAGTGATGTGTTCATGCTAAAATACTTCAGGAGAGACTGTTTTGGTCAGATTTAGAGGAGTCTTTCCTTGAAAAAGTGGTAAATCCCAGACCTTTTGGGGTTATAGTGTGAAGGGGGAATAACTGCTGGGTCAAAGCCCATTCATGGCTCTGGCCAGTGTGGCTGCAGATCCCTGTCAGCACAGCCCATAGTACTGCACTTTGCTGTCTTGTTTCTGGACACACTCCTGGTGCTATGTGTCTCCACACGGTTTTCATCTCCAGCATCTCCCAACACATGCTGGTGACTCAGCAGAGCTCTGGCTGCCAAGGAGAGGATTAGGGCAGGGCCCCTGTTCTCGTGCCTTCCCCACCATCACCATGCAACTCCCACAGCAGATGAGTGCCCTGTTCCTGCCCTCCCAGCCCTCTCCTCGGACATACACTGCTATCACTCCCTTTTTCTGAGCTCAGTCTGGCTGAGTGCTGCTGGAGAGCCCCCAAGGGACTGGTAGGAGATTTTGTACCACCCCGTCCAGGGTGGGAGGTGGAAAGCCAGCCATGAGGTGTCTGCAGGGGCTGACAGCATGTCAGATGATGGAGGCACCTCTGCTGTGTCCCTGCTTGTGGTCTCAGATGTGTGAGGAGCAGGGGCTGGTCCTAAAGTGCCCCAGGAGGACAGGGACTGTGCTGGCTTCAGTAGGATGCTGGGTGTGGAACAACCTGGAGGACACCTAGAGTGGTGCTGGTCCCATCAGCCACCTGCTCTGGCAGGTAGGCTGAGCAGCAGGTCTCTGAAGAGCCCAAAGCCTACCTTGACTTCCCTTGGACACTCAGTCCATGCCAGGTCAGAATAAGGGTGCCTGGGGCATGGTTACACCCTCATGGAGGACCTGCTGTGAGGAGACAGGAGATGGTCATGGTCCCTGGGCCAACACACAGCTGTCTCTGATGGGGATGGGTTTGGAGTCCCTTGTTCCCAGTGCCAGAGGTGGTCTGGGCTCAGCATGGGCTCGTGGCTCCTCTTTGTGTCTGGTCACTGGCACCAGCATGAGCTCAATGAGACAACTCCTCACCATCCTGCCATTGAGGAGAGTCCCCTACGGGCTGCCCTCTGAATGGGGACCTGCCATAACCAGCCCAGTGGCTGCAGGACATGAGATTTCATCTCCTGGCCCTTAATTCCTCCATCTGCTCTGCCAAATCCAGCCCCCATCCTGCCTGCTGCTGGCTGGGTCTCCAGTGCATTCACAGCCTGCCACACAAACCCGCTTCGGATTATTTTGAATTTAAAATCCTATTAGTCTTAAATTAATTGCCTTTTCTTGTGGAGCAGTGGGTTGGAACTGGTGGGCTTGGCTTGTAATTATTAACTGGGGAAAGGCTTGCCTGGAGAAAAGCTGCTTCCCTCCTGCTGGGTTTTGCTCTATAGGTGCGGCTCTTCAGTTCTACTTTTTCTTTGGCTTTTATTAACCAGCTCATCCCCTTTCGCTGATCGCCCTTTTATCTGGGAAGGGATGGAGAAGCTTTGAACCCTGGAATTAAATTCTCCTCAGAACCATGACGAAGGGGCAAGCTTTGGTTCATTTCACTCTTGGGGAAAGTGGGAAAAGCCCTAATGGGAACTGAAATGTGTTGGCAGGAATGTCAAGGGGTTAATGCAGGGGGAACAACTGCAGCACCTGGGGAGATGAGCCCACCTGTAAAGCATCCAGGGCTGGTATGCACCAGAGCCAGGATCCCTGCTTGCACCATGGGAGAGAGCTTCCTTAGGGGCAGGATCCTTGGCCTTTTTCTGGCATAAGGACCCTTGCATCAGGCACAAGCCAGGGGGAGCCTCAAGCTGTTACTGCAAACAGCTCAGGTACAAATGGCCAGCAAAAATTATGGGTGTTTCTTTAAGATGAAATTAGATTGAGGAAATTTCTGACACTAAGGCCTGGCATCCCACTGAATCCAGATGAGGAGGGTTTGCAGATCTGGGTCAGGCCTATGTGACAGTGTGGGTCCCCAGACCTCGTGTGCTGTGCTGGGATGGTGGCCAGCACCAGGACACAGGTCAGGATGATGGGGGCTCCTCTGCTGTGTCCCTGCTTGTGGTCTCAGATGTGTGAGGAGCAGGGGCTGGTCCTAAAGTGCCCCAGGAGGACAGGGACTGTGCTGGCTTCAGTAGGATGCTGGGTGTGGAACAGCCTATGCCAGGGGAGGACAGCTGCTCACATTAGCCAACTGCTCTGGCTGTTTTCCCTCTTGGGTGGAGCTGAGCTCTGGCTGCTTCGGATCCCATCCTGGTGGTACTGCCCGCATGGAACTGGCTCCTGCCAGTCCCTCTCTGCCCAGAAATGCTGGTGATGGCCAGTGCTGTTCTGCTGGAGCTATCCCAGGTCATTCCCACCTCTGGGCCAGGGACTCCGGAGGGATTTTGCCATTTCTCTGAGGATGCCAGGGATATCTCAGGATACTTCCTCAAACTTTAAGCCTCAGTGACCAGCTGGGTCAGCATCAGTCAGCAGGGACCACAGCAACCCCAGCTGCCCTCAGCTCCATCCCCAGGCAGACAGCACGGTGGGGGCAGAGCAGTCCAATGAGCATGGCAGTAGTGGCCCAGGCTTTTCCATGAGTTTTTGATTCCCAATGACAAATCTCTCTTCAAGTCTGTGCACGACTGAAATTCATCTTGGCTTGTGGGAGCTCAGTGAGCCCAGGCAGGGAGGAGGGGCAGGGAGGCTGGGCAGCCAGCAGCCGCTCAGCTTGCCCAGCCTGCTTGCCAGATTAGGCAGAAAGAGCTCTCTGACGACAGCTAATGGGCAGGGTGAAACAGGAACTCCAGCTTCACAGACAAAGTTATTTTGGTAGCTGTGTGCAAAGCCCCCACTGGAAAATGTGACATGCTTCTTATCCCCTTGAATTTGCTCACAAAACACTAATTAAGGCATGTAATGAAGACAGCAGCATCCATTAATAAAGAATCGTTATGGGGATGGATTAGTGAGCTTATCAGAAACAGGTGAAAGTGAGCTGGGAGTCTACTCTGGGCAGCATGTGTGAGTCAAGGCTTCCCCAGCCCTCCAGGACAGCATGCCAAGAGCTCTGTGGGATGCACTAGATGGCTGGGGTGGACTGGGGGGTCTGTGTTTAGGAAGCTCCCTTGCCTCACAGTTTGTTTTAGGAGCTAGCTCCTCAACCTTCCTCAAACTGTTCCACTTCCTGTGATACTGCCAGTGGCTTTGGGTCCCTTTCTGTGAGAAGTCACATCCATCTGCTGCAGCAGATGGGAGTATCTGGGGAGAGCAAGATCCCCCAGGAGGAGAGGAGGTAGGGAATGCTGGAGCATGGGAAATATTAACTTCTTAAGCAATAATAGCTTCTCAGGCCAGGGGAACATGGTGTCTGTTGTGCCCTTGTTAGCCCCTGACACCTGCCTGACTTCTGTCTTGCTATTAATACAGAGCTGACTCATGGTGTCTACAGCCCCTCTACTCAGGATTTAGGCTGTGAAGGCACTCAACCTGGTTATTTGAAGGTGTGTTTCATCTATTCCTGGTCAGCTTGGCTGAGGCAGGTGATGAAAACAGGAAGCTGGGCTCTCCCTGGCCTCACGACCCTTGTTCAGGAGATATTCCCATGCAATCCTGTACTGCTGTCTGTGTGATCAGGAACTGGGAACTGGGACATGGCAGCCCTTTTTCCAGCCACAGACCTTGGTAGGATCCCCTTCCACCTCTCTCTGCCAGTAGCTCCCATTGTGTTTGCACAGGTCACCAGCAACCTCTGTCCCTTGGCCAGCCGGGGCCTCCCCTGCTCCCTCTGACTGTCTCCCCCTCTCAGCTCTCAGGTCCCAGTCCACCCACACAACTCTCCCCATGTGCCCAGTTTTCTGATCAGGTGCACCCACGCCAGTATCTGACATCCTTCCACATTCTCTTTCCCTATAAACTCCCCATTTCCCACAGGGTTCAGACCCACCTGGGGTGATTCTGGCTGCATGCTCTGATCTTCTGTCCCACGGATGGTTACATGTGGGCTAGAGGTAAAGGAAGCCTTCAGCAAAAGGACAAGAAGCCTGCACTTATGGGCACGTTGGGGAAAGCCTTCCCAAAGCCCTGCCTTCCCAGAGATGGGCAAAAAGGAGCTGCTGCTGCTTTGACAAGTATCCTCCCCACCCTGCTGCTCACAGTATCCTTCAGGGTGGATGCTGGAGCTTCCTGAGCACTGCTCAGGCTGCAGGGGCACACCAGGGGGCTGAGGCTGTGGTCCCTGTGGTTGTCCTGGGAGGGAAGCAAAGCAGCAGGTGGTTGTTTTTCCGCTCAGGGCATGATGCCCTGTGAAGAGCAGGGGAAGGTGTGAGCCAGCAGTTTGGTCTCATGGAAACGGAAACCGGAGAGGAGAGATTTATCCACGGGCATTATGTGTGGTCTCTACAGAAAGCTGGTAATGCAGAGAGGTCATGCCTTTAACAGGAGGGATGTTTGGCTGGTAGCTCAGGGATATTTTGTGTATTCCAGTGGTTTTTTTGTATACCTGTTAGCACAGCAGGGGAAGTGGGTCTGAGCAGCCTTGCTGCAGACCTGGAGCTGGGTCTCAGAAGAACATGACTTACTCCCATGCAGGCCACCCATTTTCCTGAGATGGAGAATGTTCTGGCTTCCTCTGGAGCACCTGGGACAGAGCATTTGGATGGAATGGCAGTCCAGGGTCCAGCCTGCCAGAGCTCAAGGAGTATTTGGACATTGCTGTCAGGCACAGGGTAGGATTCTTGGGGTTGTCCTGTGCAGGGCCAGGAGGTGGACTCAGTGATTCTTATGTGCCCCTTCCCAGTCAGGATATTTTATCATTCTATGATTCAAGGATCCCATAGTGGCGTGTAGAGGGACAGGACTATGGTAGGACCACCCTGCCTGGCTTTCCAGGGTGAGAGGATGCTTCATTGTGACTATTGAGCCCCCTGCTCTGGTGTCTGGGCTGCAGCTAAATGGGTTACACCTGGACAGATACTTGGCCCTCAAGTGCCAAAAGAGTCAGCAACTTCACATGTTTTTATTTATCACCTTTTTTCTGGGGTGGGTGCCTAAAAAGCTAAGCCTAACTCTCCAGCGTGTCTGTGTTTTGGTAACATTGCCAGGTATTGGAAAAAGCAGAGCTGTGACAGGTCTCACTGAGGTGTTGCTGTCAGGATAATGCAATGTGCTGGCAGCCTGAAGACTTCTGCACCATGAAAAGAGCCAAGGGAACCCCAAGAGAAGTGGAGTGTTTAGTGCCAGAGGCTCCTTTGTTGGGAAGGACTTCTCCAGGAAGCAACCCCCAACATTCACCCTACAAGGACCTGCTGAAGCTCACCCAGGCCATGGAGGGCTGGGGCAGAAGCATAATGTGTGGCGATATTTACTTGCATTGGATTTACTTCCATGTCTCTGAAAGAAAAGCAAAATCTTCTTTTGTTTTGGTGGATGTTTACCCCTGCCGGGAAAGCCGTGGCTGGTTGGCAGAACGTTCCCAGGAACTGATTTCATGGCAGATCTCATAGCAGTGGCTATCTCCCAGCTCAGCCTCTCCAGCTATGCATTCCCACTGGCCATGCCGTGACTGGAATCTTCAAAGAAGTCTCTACTCCCACTGCATTCCTGTGCCTGCACTCATCTGTGAATTGGCTCCTGCAGACCAGTGCAGGGCTGGGCAGGAGGTGCTGGCAGGAAAGGAGGAAATGCCTGCAGTTTTTTTTACCCCAGACCATCTGCACATCTTCAGTCCTGAAACGTGCTCTGAAAAGTTTTCCCTGGATGAGAGTGGTGGTCTCCACTCAGTCTGGCTCATGGCATCCTTTTGGCTCCTTACCATGTAAACTGTGATTTGCAGGGGGAACAGATCCTCTCCACCAGTATGGCTATTTCCACAGCATTTCCCAGACCCTTGTGTTTTTGGAACTGGAGTGAGCTGCAGAGCCTACTGCTGGACTGCAGAGCTTGGCCACCATCACTGTTACCCTGGGTGCCCAGCAGTAAATCTCCATGCTCTTCTACGTCCACCTCAGCAGAGATGTCTGTCAGAGGCAGATTCTTGGTGGAGGTCCTGCCTGAGCTTCATACTACCAGTTTCTGAGCTCCTCCGTGCAAAATTTGCAAGGATGAAGTTTCCCAGGCCAAGGAGAGGGTCAGGAGAAGAGCAGCAGCCCTCCTGATTTACTGACTTGCTTCGTCTCTCCCGGTGGATTTTCCTTTCTCCCTTTTGCTTGTTGTTCCTCTTTTCTCCTGTCTGCTTGTGGTTTGTGGTTTCCCCCCAGTGTAACCTGAGTAGATTATGTGTTTATCTGTGATTACACTACACGTTTTGGCTGCCTCCTTGGTTTCTGAGGTTATTTGTGGAGCCTCAGCCCTGGCCAGCCCCAGGCTCTTTGGGGTTACCCAACCCTGCACAACAAAGCCTGGTATGGCACGAAAAAGTTTCAGTGCCTCATGTTGTCCTGTCCTGAACATGTGTGGGAAGTGTCCTGTGGTTACCAGGCTGGTGGGGAAGAGCCTGGATTCCACCCACATTGTAATACATCTTGTGCTGCACGACACAGGTTCTTCCTCCTCACAAACCTCCCTCTTCCTCCAGCAGGCTCTGTCGTTCTCTGCTCAGCCACTCTCCTCCAAAAGATCCTTCCTGCTCAGCCCAAAAAAGACTATTGTCCTCCTCCCACCCTCCACCCTTGATGTCCCTGCCAGAGGGGCTGGCCAGCCCACCCCGGCAGGCAGCTGCCTGACAGCTCTCAGCTGTGGCTGCCCGTGGTGGCCCCAGCCAGGGCCTCGCTGCTGCCTGCACCCTGCTCACCCTGTGCCTGCACCCTGCTCACCCTGCTCACCCCTGTGCCTGCACCCTGCTCACCCTGTGCCTGCACCCTGCTCACCCTGCTCACCCTGTGCCTGCACCCTGCTCACCCCTCTGTCTGCACCCTGCTCACCCCTCTGCCTGCACCCTGCTCACCCTGCTGCCTGCACCCTGCTCACCCTGCTGCCTGCACCCTGCTCACCCTGCTCACCCCTCTGCCTGCACCCTGCTCACCCAGCTGCCTGCACCCTGCTCACCCAGCTGCCTGCACCCTGCTCACCCCTCTGCCTGCACCCTGCTCACCCTGCTGCCTGCACCCTGCTCACCCCACTACTTACGTGTCAAGCACTGGAAAGAGACCCTGAGAGGCTGTGACCAAAAACCCTCTCCATCCCTGGAGAATTTCAACACTCTAGACAAAGCCTAGTTCTGAGCAATCAGATCTAAATACAAGTTTAGCCATGTGCTGCGAAGGGGCTTGGACGAGAGACTCCAGAGGGCCCAGCTAACCTACATTTTTATATTCATTTCTATAATTAACCATGTAAAGTAATTTGCAAATTGCTTCTTCCTAGGTACCTTTACTTGTACACGTGCTGCCTTTCCTATCACAAACTGCAGCTAGAGGCATAACCTGCAGTTTGCCCAGAACGTCTGTAATTACTCAGGTGTGCATGAACTGAGACACAGCAGGGAAGTGGGCTGGAGCTCAGGTATTAGATAGGGATGTGTCCCATAGCTTAATTCAGTTCCTGAGTCTGTGCCCTGGGGGTTCTGGAGGGGTTTCTAGGTAATAACAGTTTCTACTTTACACTCACTTTAAGTGCATTTCCACAACTTAACAAAAAGAGAACTGGATTTATTTTATTTTATTTTCGCACAGTAGGGATTGGAAAAAGTACTGTGGGAGCATCAGGAGGCAAAAATCTTTCTAGTCTGTCCAATACTGAAAGAAGGTTGTGCCTATGCACTTCTCTGCTGACGTGGGTGAGATTTCCCTGCAGCTGTGAACATGCACAGGGGGACCAGGAGTGGAACTATGCCATGTCTTTATATAAAATGGAGCTTTTATATATTCCATAAAATATAAGACAAACACAGCAACAATGCATCTGGCCTGTCAACTGCCTTTATACCACGACAGACTGCTCAAATCATATTTGGCTTTTCAGGTGCATCAGCCATACTTCCACCCCTGCAAAAGTTGCTTTGTCATATGGGAACATCCGTCTGGCTGATGATCCTGCCCTCCATCATTACTATTCTTTGCCTTCAATCTGCAGCCAAACCCACCACCAAAACTGGCCAAGGTGCTGGGAGGAGTAGGATGAGATGCCACTGCTGTCACCCAGGTGGCAGGATGGATGTTGGACTGTGTATCTCAGCCTTGCAGGAAATGTGGAGACAATGTTTTGGCAGGATGAGAGTGAAATCCCTTGGAATCTGCCATGTCTTCTCCATTTCCTTCATCTGCCTGCTCTTGGCTCTCACACACAAAAGGAAGGACTGGGCTGGGAGGTCTTCTCAATCCTTCGGTGCAAATGACCCGTGTGTCACTCCCTGTCATAACATCTGTATGATCACACTTGCAAATGCTTCCAAATCCCATTAGATCCACTCAGCTTTCAGAATTGTCCCCTCTGGGACATGGGGACAAGGGTCCAGGGTGTGGGACCACACAGCGGAGCCTGAGCAGAGATGGAAGAGGTTTACAACATACAGCTCTAGACTGGGATAAAGAAAGAGAGGTTTTCAGCCTGTTAAAGGGACAAGCAATTGCACAGTTCTGTTCTTTTCTCTCTTCTGGTTAAAAATTTCCTTGGTGCTTCCATGTAACCAGCTCATGGGATGACTGCAAACAGAACTGGGGGTGAAACCTCTAGGTGAAGATGAGATTGTTTCTTGTGAGCTATTTGGAGCATTTTCCTTTGCCCCTGCAGAGCTCCTGGCCTCTCAGAGCTGACCTGAAAATGGAGATGGACATGGAGTGGCTCTGTGGCCATTCCCAGATCGTGGGAGAACTCCCATCCTTGACCAAATTTGAGCAGAGATTGGTATCTGAGCAGAGCAAGGCTGTTTGCTTGATGGGGTGAGCACCCCGGGTCCATCACAGGTCGTGGTGCATTCATTATTAACCACTGCCAGGCAGGGAATATAGGAAAGAAGGAGGAGGAGGCAGTGTAAGGCTGGTTTGATACCACCTTCCCAAAGACCTGGCAGCAGTTGGTGCCTGCATCTCTACAGGGATGGAGAAGCTACCACTGGAGTGGAGAAGGATGGAGGAGGATACGGGGACAGCAGCACCTTCCAAACCCACAAGGAGCTACATTACCCACTGTGCTTGCCTGGCTGACCTGTGTCTCTTGAGCCTGAGGGGTGCCAGGGTGTCCAAAGTTGTGTCCAAGCAGCTTGGAAATGATGTTCAGTGTTTCAAACATAAGCCATCAAATCCTCAGAGTTGCAGAGGCTGGAGGCTCTGAGCTGTCAATTTGGGATTCCTGTCTTCAAGCTTTGTCTTCTCACAAAATATGGGTGTGTTTTTTATGAAACCTGTGATTCCAGGTTGCTTCAGGGCTCCAGAAGCTGGGTTTTTAAGAGCACCTTCTGTACTTTAGGTGTAACAGGCACCCAGGACAAATTTCTCTGTGTTAAACCACTCCTTGTGGTTGCTGTCAAACTTGTCCCGGGGCTGTAAAAAGCAATCACTGTATTGAAACCATCTTAAGTTGTTTCCAATGAAAAGTGCTGTGCTAATTCAATTAAAGGCCTAGGGCAGATGGATTTAGGAGCTGGGCTGGAGAATGAAAGAAAGCAGAGAAACAGAGAGAGATCCCCGTGAAGGCAGGAAGTGGTGCTCCCTGGGCTCTAAGTCCATCACCTAATTGCTCTCTGCTTTGAAGCAAAGGGACAAAGGCTGCCCCTTGCCTTCTGCTCCCAGCACGGCCTTTTCCAGGGTGGAGGTTTGGCAGTGCCCTCTCTGTGTGTGTGCAAGGAGAGAGCTGCTTAACTCCCCCTGGGTCTCAAAGGATTTCCCCTAATCCTGACCTCTCCCTGTGCTGCTCAGACGCCGCTGTGGAGAGCAGGGCATTAGTGCCAGCTCTAATCCCACCCCACTGCTCTCCCCTCCTCAGGGGGCACTCACCCCCTTCTCAGTCCCTGTGTTTGGGATTGAAAGGCTTGCAAAAGCCTTTGGAGTTCAGTTCAAGAGCCACATTCCTCAGGACACAGGCCACTCCCTGGGAGCCAGATTGCAGTGGAGAGGATGGTGCTGTCCTAGAAACCCTGCTCAGACACTGAGGTGACCAGGGTCTACAGCAAGCACCAGGGCTTGCTGGGAGGGCAGCTGGACCCCCTGTTTTCTTCTTGGAAAGCTCTGATGAAGTGTTTCCAGCTCCTTCTGTGGGATTTTGTCCCAGGAGCAGCAGACAGAGCCCTTGCAGGATGGTTTCATCTGGCTAAGGATGCTCTGCCATCAGGTTTATGTCTCATGCTGCTGAGGCTGCTATTGCCAGACACAAAAGTGTTTTCTCCCCTGCAAAGCCTGGCAAAGGACGTGCTTTGCTGAGGAGCAAGAAGCACAGATCAAAGTGACTGTCTGTCCACAGACTTTTCTGTCATTTTTCATGTGGTTAATTGCTGTCTATTGATGTGTGAAGCCCCGAGCAGCACTTTCCCTGAGAGGACAGGCTGGCTGTGCTGTCAGGCAACTACTTAGGCTGATCCAAGGATACCCAGAGGAAAAACTAGGGATGTATGTCACCATGTCTATGATGATTGGAAAGGCTGGAGAAATGTAGTGTCAGGGCTGCAGGATGGAGGAAATTGGGATAAAAAGGATATTTTCTCCATGGTTCCCTGGCAGTTCTTTCTGCCTGCAGTGTCTCAGGCTGGAAAGCAGAGAGGTGAATTCCTGGGCAAGCAGAGTCTTTCCTAGGGAAGCAACTCCAAGACTATGAATGGCCAGGTATGAGCTGGGCAGGGAATGGAGTAGCACTGTGGCCTTCATGGAGGTGACTGATGGCAGAAGGGACACGCAGCATGTCCCCAGGTTGGGATCAGAAGTGCAGTGCTACTGGTGTCACTGACTGCAATGGGGAGCAGGGATGAGGTCGCCCTGTGAACCTCAGCTCCATCCTCCTGCCTGTGAGCTGCTATTCCAGCCAGGCCCAGGACTGCTCACAGGTGCTGCCTGAAGCATTTTTCATGCACATGCAATGGTGTCCTTCAGCTGGCAGAACTGCATCTGCTGGTCCCTAAGAGGCACAGCTGGGTGACAGACAGCACCTCTGCTCATCTCTGCCACCCTAACATGGGTGGCTGTCAAAGAGGGAGGTCCTCAGAGGCTTGAAAGCTGCCTTTTGGGCAGCTGGGGGGCCTGTGCACAGGGTGCATATGCCAGCCTGAATGCTCCCCAAGTACTGCAGCCATGCCTGCAGGCCCTAAGACTTTTTTCAGGAAGCCAGCATTAGTAGTGATGGGGAGAAAACACTGTAGTCTGCACTGCAGTGGAGAGTGCAGCATCTTCTGCAAGGGGTGTGGAGAGAGATTAATTGTCTGGATTCACATGGCTTGAGCTGTTTGCTCACTGCAGTTCCCGTTGCCTTCATCAAAGCACAAGCTTCCACTATCAGCCCAGCCCAGAGAGCCTCACGAAACCCCAGGGCATCATCAGATCTACTAGGAAAGAACAGGCTGCAACGTGAGGATTCCTCCCGACCTAAGACACTCCTCCGGTGCCAGGACGGCTCGGGGACATTTCAGGAGTGCTGCAAGCTCTGGGTGCCAGGATGGCTTGGGGACATTTCAGGAGTGCTGCAAGCTCTGGGTGCCAGGATGGCTTGGGGACATTTCAGGAGTGCTGCAGGCTCTCGGTGACGCTGCGGAGCTGAGTCAACCCTAAATGAATGCGGGCGGTCGGTGTCACTTGTGGCTGGATGTCAGCGAGGGAGTCACAGCGCACATCCGCTGGCCCAGCGCTCTTTGTCCCCTGTGGTCTGGGCCACGGCAGGCTGCGGAGATCGGGTTTCTGAGGTGCTCTGTGCACTTGGGACACGCATGTGTGAGGCTGCAGGGTCGTTTTTCTGCTGCCAGCCGTGCTTCACTCAAAGACCTCAGATCGGGTGCTGAGGAGATGGGGGCAGTTTGGACTTGGGCCATAGCAGCACATTCAGCTGCAGATGGTTACAGGAACAGATAACGGGTCCTGCAGAAATTCCAGGAAGTCTGATCACCCTGGAACATAGATCCTATTCACATCGTCTGTAACCTGAGAGCAGCTCTTCGGAGCTGGGATTAGTAAAAGTATTTGGCTTCACCTGCCCTACTCCTAGGGAGCTGGTGGGCCAGTGCTAAACCCCTGTCCATGGGGAAGGAGAGGAAGGGTTTTCTGCAGGCTGATGTTGGTCCTGGCACGGGAAAAACTCACTTTGCTCTGGTAATAGCCATGGAGAGGTGTGAGCAGGGGCTGCACCTGGATATATCCCTGCCTGGATCACTGAGGGCTGTGAAATGCGTAGGTGATGGGTGACACTCACAGCTTGCACACCCAGACCTGTCTGCAGGGTCAGCCGTGTGCACAGGTCGTGCCTCCCCACCCTGAAATACCACAGGCTGCATGGTGGGATGGGGTGAACAGAGTGTGTGAGCAGACTGGCCTCTGGAGCAGGGGAAATGCTGAAATCTGCACCTGGAATTTGTAATTTTCTTTGTTGAGGTGTGTCCTGCTCCCCCAGACTAGGTAAAGACCTGTTCCTGCCCTGTGGGATGGCACCTGGTCCCACAGCCAAGCCAAGGAGATGATGTGGCTCGTTTTCAAGGGAGGTGTTTTAGGTATCCCAGCAGTGAGGCTGCCTGGGCAGGGAGATGCCATCTGCCCATCACTGGGAGAGCTGATCACAGGTGTGTGGGAAAGCCCTGCCTGTCTTTGGAGTTTGCAGCACTGCCTCCCAGGAAAGAGACAAGAAATTGCCTGGTGCCAAGGAGTTGAGTGGGAAAGTTTCAAAACAAGCTGATAAACTGTACAGAAAATCACCAGAGCATATGGAACTCACCATGGCTAGAGCCAAGTTAGGAGTTCAGTGGCCCCTGCTGTCTGAATTTCTGTCCCCAAAGGCATGTAAATATGACACCAGGTTTTTGAAATAAAGATCTAGGAAACTAAATGTCACTGAGCAAATTATCAATGTTATAATAGAAACTTGTATTAATAGACATGTGTATATTCACCTGGAAAAAGGTTGTGATGACTGCTTGATGTAGAGGTGGTGCAACTCCAGGGCAGCAGGCTGAAGGAAGAAAGATGTGTAAATCAGGGAGAGTCACTTAGAAAAGTGTCCTTGGTTTTCCAAAGGCTCCATCACTAAAAGGTCTTATTTTGTCACAACCTGAGCAAGAATGAAATTTTGTACGTTAGAGCAGGTGAAGAAGCTGATTTGCCAAGGGGAGATGTCAGCAGGTGTAAATCCAGCTAAAGGAAGGGTCTTTCTGCTGTGTGTAACTAAAGTCATGGCCATGCAGGCTTGGTGAAAGCCAGGTGCATTAAAGGCTCTGAAAAGCAAGCAGATAAAGCCATGGGGGACAAATTAATCCAATATCCACACTCTGTCAGCTGAGAGGCATCCAAAACACAGCTGTGACATGCATGTCAGTTTCTGTGATTTGTGCTGGCCCATGTCATGTCCCACTGGTTGTGAGGAGGATGTGGGATGAGTGACCTCAATTTTTCTTTGTGCCCCATAACCCCACCACTTGTATTCTGACATTACTTGGGCTTTTCTTGGCATTTGTTTCTCAAAGACCCCTTTTGCTTGTGGCTGATCTCAAGGCTGGATGCAGAGGCATCCCTGTGCTCCCGGAGAGCTCCTGAGCTCCTGCTGAGGCTGGGGCAGACTGTGGGGCAGGGCAGGGCAGGCACATGAGGAGGTGAAGGGAGCTGGCTTGTGTGACACTCAGGGTGCCTCTGGAAGAGCTCAGGAGTGACAGCCCAGTGGCTCAGGCCCTGAAGACCTGGGGATCCCACGGGGGTGAGGAAGGATTCCCAGGAAGATGGATGCCCCTTGAGCACTGGCAGTGCTGCCACCCCAGCAGTTCCTTCCCTGGCAAACCCTGATGGACAGCACTGGCTTTGGCAAAACCTGAGGCCACACCAGGTTGATGACAGCATTGTGGAGATGGCTGTAGGGTTGGAATACCAGCCCTAGGCCCTGCCATACCAGGAGGGCTTCCAGACCCTCCAAACCAGCTGTCAGAGACACGCTCAGATGAATGGCAGGCGCTGGAGAAGACACACATTCAGGCCAGGCCAGGGGGCCACATATTTGGGGAGGGATAAGCCTTTAGATCAGTTGCCAGACAAAGGTGGGCTGGCTTGAATGCTTTGCTCCACCAGACAAGCCTCTAGTGCAGTTGGCCTGGGGGCAGCAGCTGCATTAATCCTGACCCTATTCTTTATCTAAGGCTCTGTCTGAAAAAACCCCCAGTGTGTGCCTTGCACACCCTCCTGAGCTATTTGTTGCCTGCTCTGTGCAAGGTAGAGGCTGTGGCACAGAGGGACAGCTCTGATGCACTGGTCTGTCCTTCTGCCAGGAACTTGCTGTAGGATTGTGGTAGTGCATCTCCTGCTTCAAGCTCAGATCTACGGCCAAACCCAGGACAGGGCTTTGCAAGTGGGATAGTCAGCCTTGAGCCCAGAGAAGCAGTGTTCCACCAGGTCCCCAAGTCACTTGTTCCTATATTTTATTGCTTTCCCTGCTGCAAAGCATGTGTGTGTGCTGCATGTGTTCTCCGCAGAACCAAAACCCACTTGCTCTCAAACACCTCCTTGCATGTGAGCAGCTGGGCCACACCTTCAGCACCTCTCTGACAACCCAAAGCTGCTGCTGTCTCTTGCTCGGAGGCAGCTTTTCTAGGCCTTGACTTGTGCTTGTGCCCTCTCCTTCATTTCCTCCGTGTTGCCAACAAACTCACTGAAGTGCCAGCAGTGGAGCTGTGCCCCTATGGCAGTGATGGACTTGCTTCTGCCATGCTCAGGAAAAGGCTACTTCCCTTCCAGTCACTGTCCCTCTGCTAAAGCCCCTGAGACTGTTTGCCACCTAAGCTCTCCTTTGTCCTGGAAGCTTATGCTCAGCTCAAGTTGTTTCCTCAATTGCCTAAGGCCCTTTTAGTGCTGCTGCTTTCCAAGAGAAGAGACACAGTCTTGTACTCGTGACCCCCAGTCTTCCTTCCTTGAGTTATTTGGCCACGTTCAACGCACAGCCCTTGTAAGCCCAGCTTTCCCTGAGCCGAGGGGAGTGGGGCACAGCCCGTGTAAGCCCAGCTTTCCCTGAGCCGAGGGGAGTGGGGCACAGCCCGTGTAAGCCCAGCTTTCCCTGAGCCGAGGGGAGTGGGGCACAGCCCGTGTAAGCCCAGCTTTCCCTGAGCCGAGGGGAGTGGGGCACAGCCCGTGTAAGCCCAGCTTTCCCTGAGCCGAGGGGAGTGGGGCACAGCCCGTGTAAGCCCAGCTTTCCCTGAGCCGAGGGGAGTGGGGCACAGCCCGTGTAAGCCCAGCTTTCCCTGAGCCGAGGGGAGTGGGGCACAGCCCGTGTAAGCCCAGCTTTCCCTGAGCCGAGGGGAGTGGGGCACAGCCCGTGTAAGCCCAGCTTTCCCTGAGCCGAGGGGAGTGGGGCACAGCCCGTGTAAGCCCAGCTTTCCCTGAGCCGAGGGGAGTGGGGCACAGCCCGTGTAAGCCCAGCTTTCCCTGAGCCGAGGGGAGTGGGGCACAGCCCGTGTAAGCCCAGCTTTCCCTGAGCCGAGGGGAGTGGGGCACAGCCCGTGTAAGCCCAGCTTTCCCTGAGCCGAGGGGAGTGGGGCACAGCCCGTGTAAGCCCAGCTTTCCCTGAGCCGAGGGGAGTGGGGCACAGCCCGTGTAAGCCCAGCTTTCCCTGAGCCGAGGGGAGTGGGGCACAGCCCGTGTAAGCCCAGCTTTCCCTGAGCCGAGGGGAGTGGGGCACAGCCCGTGTAAGCCCAGCTTTCCCTGAGCCGAGGGGAGTGGGGCACAGCCCGTGTAAGCCCAGCTTCCCCTGAGCCCAGAGCAGTGGGGAACGTACCTGCTGGTGACAGGGTCTGTAACTCCCTCACCTTTTGATACTGCACAGGACCCTTCATATAACATACCCTTTCCATCTGACCTGGCAAGCTCAGGAGGAGCTGAATTTAAGTTTGAATGACCAGGCTGATAACCATATGCTACAAACAGTGCAACAAAGGGGATGCATTCCAGCCCTGCAGAAAACCCACTGTTGGTGTGTGGGGTGTGGATTGGTCAGTGTCAGAAAGGATGGAGGAGAGGCTGGGAGAAAGGTACTGAGGATGATCAGAGATGTGGACTAGTAGGACTGTGCTAGTCCAAGGGCTGGCCAGCACTGGGAGCCTGGCACCTTGGAGAACTGAGTATTTTGTTACTTCAGACCTCTGTGTTTCTCCATCACCCCAAAGCAGTCACTAAGATGGAGTTACTGACAAGCCCTCTGGGTCTGAGCCCCTGTCCATCTCACATGAGCAATTTGCAGCAATGATTAGTTGTGTTACCTGGTCACAGACGTGGAGAGGGTCATGTGCATGTGCAGATACTGAGCTAAGCACTGAATTAGTGGCTCAATGAGTTTGGAGTTTTGGCAGGCTGGGAGCTGCTGCTTGTCCATCTGCATTTGGGGAAGCCTCTGCCTCCAGGCAGGCTGCTCCCATGAGAGCTGCCCATGCCAAGGAGAAGGCAAAGGCTTTATATACCACCCACTCCACCTACGTGTGGGGAGCACTTGTTTGGTAGCCTCAGTGTTCTCAGTTTGGACACCACCTCAGCCAGACTACAGGAAAGACAAATCTTTGTCACCACTGCAAAGCAGGATCTTTGGTTTTAAGAGGACTGATTGCATCAAAGCAGGCAGAGTCAACTAGGGGGAAGCCAATCTGTCTCACTCTGGATGGATTCTACTTACAGTGGCAGTCTGCACCAAGCCTTGGCTAACTTTTCCATTCCCACAGTGCAGCATCATTTCACTTTGGGATAACCTTGGATGCTGCCAAAGGACTGAAGGTCAGGGACCAGGGTCTCACCAATTGGGCACTCTGTCACTGTTTGATGAGGGCTTTCCTCTGCTACCAGAGCCTTCTCTGACTATAAACTCCTCAGAACCAGGCAGGGAGCTGCTGCCCTCTCCACACAGCCAGTCTCAGGCTCTCCATACTGAGCTGATAATGAGTTTTCAGCTGCTGGATGGAGGCTTGGAGGAGAGATGGAACAGCAGGAAGCACAGACCTAGGAGCCAGGGGAACAGGTGATTGCAAGGCTGGACATCTTGGTTTTGAGGGATAAGGTCCAGCTTTGTTCAGAGTTTTTCATTCTGGTAGCAGCAGCCAGTGACTGGGGCAGCCCAATTCCTTTAGGATCTTGAAAGCTTCAGGAGTAATCTCCTGGAGCAGGCTGGCAGGTAGACAACTGGGATCTTGCACTTTGATGTGGACAGTTTCAAAGTATCTGTACTTAAGGGATTAAGTTTTACTGTGGCAAGGAGCAATTCACTAGGAGATAAGGGCCAGGTCTGGATCCTGGACCCTCTTCATGATACTCTTCCTTGCTCTTCTTTTGGGTGTTAGGTGCTAATGGGCTGAATTAATGACTCCTCCAACCCTGGCACCAAAGGAAAGTTCCAGGTTTCCCAATCCCCTTTGCCAGGTGATAGAAATCACCATCTTTTCCTCCCTTCATGGTCCCTTCATGGCCCTGGGCTCAGCGCCACAAAGCTCTGCACCTTCCTGCTACCAAGGGGCTGCAAAGCATCCACATCTAAGCAAAATCCTCAGCACAGCTGGGACAGATGCTGATCCTGGATCTGAAAGTGCCTTTGGGTGAGAATGAATGAACTCTCCTTGTGAATGCTGAGCAGGTACTGCCCAGACAATTGACCACAAATATTCAATTACACTTTGAAATGCATTTGTGCCAACCTGCTCTCTCAAGAATGAACTTTCCTAAGCGAACACTCAGGAAAACCACATTGTAAGGAGTTTGATCATCCTTAGATCATTCCAATTATCTTTCACTGGTTTCTCCCCTTCTCCCCTGGAGAAGAGGATATTGTGTTTGCACGTCAGATGCTGTTGGTTAATAGCAACAGGCACAATAGTGAGATCTATGGGTCTGTTCTGAGTTAGCAGGAGGTCATTCCTCCCTGCCATACAGGGGACACCTCTCACACTCCTGTGATTCACGTTTGGACAAAATCCCAGTACTTTTGTCTACTCCACACTTTTCTGCTTCCCACATCCTGTGACTGTGCTCAGGACCCTCTGGGTCTTCACATCTTCCTGTCTGGATGGGAAAGCACTGGATACAAAGCATGAATGGTGCTCAGGGGACCCTCAATCCATCCATCCCCAGCTCTGTTATGTGGGACCTCAGCAGCCATGGCCAGGCACTGGAGCTGCTGACTCAGCTGGGTGACCCAAAGTGTTCCCAGAGATGCCCAAGCCTGCTGGTTCACAGGGATGCCCTCTGCTCACAGCCACCCCACGGGTTCTAAAAGGTGTGACAAACCACAGCAGCACCCACAGACCTGTTGGCAGAACCAGATGGTTGTAGCTCACCCATTTCCATCAAAGGCTTCTCCCCACTGAGATGATGCCGAGCCCAAACGGGTCCTTGCATTTGCTACCTGCTCAAGCTGTGACAAAACTCCTTTTCATGAAGGGTTTGAACTGCAGCACCACTCTCATGGTGTCGTTGTCCCTGGGGACCAGCGTGCCCAACACTCTCCACAAGGAGTCACGGAAGAATGGCCTAAGAGAAATGGCAGGAGCCCACAGCTTGCAGCATAAGCAGGCTGGTCATGCAGAGCTGAGAGAGAATTCGGTGCAGAGCGTGTGAGGGAGGGTGATGAGACTGTGGTGGGCAAACTGTGAGCCCATGTGAGTTTATATGGGTGAGATGTGCATGCACAGGGAACAGATGCAGACACGCTCAAGCCTGGAGGGGCCTTCATGTGCATGTGAGAGTGCATCAATGGGTTGTACATAAAATGTGTTGGGTTATAGGGACAGATATGCAAGAAGGAGGCCCCATGGTAATTTAGTGGGCTCTGTGTGGGGCATTGCCTATGCCATAGGGTATAGGGGGATGGATGTGCACGGAGGGGCATGTGTCGAGGAGAAACAAGGATGGTGCAAGCTCATCAGGCAGGACGTGAACACACACGAGTGAGCTGAGCATGGAAACACACATGTGAAGGCAAGGGGGAGAGGAAGAGGATGCCCCACACAGATAATGCTCAGAGACAGTGTGGATTACTGCTGTTAATACCTCTGGTAAGAACAGAAGTCTGCTGGCTGGGAGCAGGAGCTGAAAGCTGAGCCTCTTGTTATATTTCCCTGTTCCCGCCTGCACTAATCCCTTTGAGCCCCAGGAAAAAACTGCAGAGAAATCAAACAGGCTGTTCATGCTGCCCCAGTGTCCCCGGGATTAATTAATTTGGGATTTGTGGGAGTCACAAGGTCACGCTCCCCCCACTGGCAGAGCTGGCTCTGCAAGGTAAAGGGAGGGCTTGGCTCTGACTATTTCCATCCAGGGAAATGCCCCATCAGCCATGACCTGGAGCAGGGCCCTCAGGCAGCCACCCTGGGAAGGTTTTGAGCACTGGGTAACCCAGGGTGCCAGGGCATGGAAAGGCACCAGGCTAGGGGCACTGACAAACAAGAAGTGTGTCCATATCTCGGAGATCAGCCTCCAGATGGTGTTGGATGGATCCTGCCTGCATCTGGCATTGTGCACCTTGTCTCTTCATCAGTACACACGGCCCCCTGTTCAGGTCAGCACAGAGTTGGAAACACATCCAAAAAGGACAGAGATTCCCAAGAAATGGTTTCATCTCAGGTGTGACCCTTTCCATTCTATGGGACAAGAGGATGAGGAGCAAGGGTTGAAGACCAGGCAAGATGAGCTGGTTGACCCACTTATCCATTCCAAGAAGGGAACTCTGCCTTTTGAAGATTCTGTCTTGGGTGCCAGATCCCCAGTTCCCTCCACTAGTGGTTACTTAAATGCTTCAGAAATTTGTTTTCAGGAGCAATTGAGTTTACAATGTGGTTTTCCTGAGTGTTTGCTTAGGAAAGTTCATTCTTGAGAGAGCAGGTTGGCACAAATGCATTTCAAAGTGTAATTGAATATTTGTGGTCAATTGTCTGGGCAGTACCTGCTCAGCATTCACAAGGAGAGCTCATTCATTCTCACCCAAAGGCACCTTCAGATCCAGGATCAACATCTGTCCCAGCTGTGCTGAGGATTTTGCTTAGATGTGGATGCTTTGCAGCCCCTTGGTAGCAGGAAGGTGCAGAGCTTTGTGGCACTGAGCCCAGGGCCATGAAGGGACCATGAAGGGAGGAAAAGATGGTGATTTCTATCACCTGGCAAAGGGGATTGGGAAACCTGGAACTTTCCTTTGGTGCCAGGGTTGGAGGAGTCATTAATTCAGCCCATTAGCACCTAACACCCAAAAGAAGAGCAAGGAAGAGTATCATGAAGAGGGTCCAGGATCCAGACCTGGCCCTTATCTCCAAGTGAACACACATTGTCTGGAGTCAGTGCCTGGACTGAGAGCATTGCACTGCCCACCTTTAGTGCCAGTCACGAACATCATGTTGTGGCCCTTGTGCTGCAAACACATGAAATAACCAAAATTGCCCCCAGGAAGCTCCTGAGCTGACCTTGAAGAATTTTTTTTTCAGTGGACGAATAGAGGGTTGCCCAGCTGCTTTCCCTTGGGCATTTCCAGATGAGAGAGTTGGAGGGAAGGCTTGTTGTGACCAAGCAGGTTTGTCATGGTTGAGTGTCGGGTGGGGAGTGACTGGAGGTGATGGGCACAGTGCAGGATGGAGAGGGTGAAAACCTCATCCTGAGGAGCAAATGGATGCATGTGGGGGCCTACCCAGTGAGCTCAAGACTGGTGAGAAGCTGCTGCAGATGTGACCACCAACTTCCTAAAGGAGAAAGTCCCCCACCTAGAAAGTTCTGATTTTAATGCTTTTCTCTTCAGGGAAAAAAAGTAATTTTTCTTGTCTCAACAGTCTGTTGAATTTACATGACAAGGTAGAAAGTCCAGTTTCAAACTCAGCTTTTTGAGTTGCATTTTAAAACCTTTCATTTGAAACTGGAAATAGGAAGTTTTCTCTCTTTCATCTCAGTTTGCTGCTGAGGGCAGTGACATGACTCATGTCCTGGAGTCTGGCTTTTCTGCCTGTTCTGCATTTTACTTCCCCTTGTTTTCTCCAGCTGCAGGAAAGTTATCAAGTAGGAATAGGAGCATTAAAATCATGACACCATGTCACCTGATGACTTGCCCAGCACTGATGAAATTTCAACTGGAAAAGAACCAAGAAAGAAGGAGGGAGGAATGAAACTGGTGATTCATTAGAAATAAACTCAGAGGCCAGCATTTGCATTTTCATTCATCTTGAATAAAAATAAGTTTTCTGATTTGTTTCACATCAAAATTTGCTTCTTCACAGGGAACATTCTCTAACAGAAATGATCTCACTTTATTATTTTGGCAGGATTTTCCTGTGCATTTTTTTCTCCTTGGAACTGCACTAAGGCAGGGCAGTAAAAGATGACGGATTGGTGAATTGAGTGGGTGCTGAAAGGGCTGAAACTGCTGCTCTATAGCTGCAAAACTCACTTGGACACGGAACCAGGGGAGCCTCCTCCGAGGTTTTGCCAGGCTAGGGCTGTGAGAAGTTGGGAGCACCTGGTGCTGCCTGCACTGCCTGATGCAAAACTTTCCCAAGCAGTTCTGCAGCGAGGCATTTTAAAACAGGACCCATTTCCCTAGACAAGGGGGAGCCTAGGAGCAATGGTTCATAGAAAACGAGTGCACCCATCACCCCCCAGCCAGCGGAGGTTGGAACAGCTGCAGTTTTCCTAGGAATTTTCATGGGTACTTAGTGCCTCAGGGCTGCAAGAAAGGGTTAAAGTGTTTTCAGTTACGAAGTGCACAACAAACAAAGGGGATGTGGTAATCCCCCCTGCCACAGAGTGAAAAGTTCACTTGATATGCTACTTTACACCGATTCTCACAGACTCTGGGATTAAACCGGACACACTCTGACGTCCAGGTTTTCTAGCAAAGGGCTCCAGCCCAGCCTGCCACATTCACTTCATATTTGGGAACATATTCTCTGAAAATCCTGCTGACAGATGAAGAGCAGGAAGACAGCCAGTTTCCCATGGAACAATAACTCCATGCAAACCACATCTCCTGGCACCCAACCTGGCCTTGCCGGGGTGGCGGCTGGGGATGTTGGCTGGGGCAGCATCTCTGGGTCCCTGCCAGCTGCAGTCTGCCAGGATTGTCCTTCTGGTCCATGTCAAGAGTTTTGCTTTTATGCCCTGTCTGCCTGCCAGGCTTTGGGGCTGTGCCACACTAATGAGTTACCTGCCAGTGACTGAGTTTTGGCTGAGCTCAGGGGCAGAGGATGTGGAAGGCCAGCATTGGGATGGAAGGGGAAAGGCAAGATGCCTTGTGCCATGGTTAGGGTGGGATGCTGAGTGAGCTGCTCTCCCTGGATGCCCTTGGCCTTGCTTATTTTCATGCTTCTATGTCTTAAAAGCTTCTTGCAGGGTGGTCTCATGTATAGGGACAACCAACAGAACTCCCCTGGTTGCAAACCTCTGTCACTGCTGCCTGGTCCACAACAATTCAGTGGCCAGTGCCACATGAGCACAGTCAGGTCATTTATTTCTCTAGGATATTTGAGCTCATTGGCAAAAATTGACAATCTGACTGTCAGGGAGGGCAGACTTCTTTCAGCTACACACAAACCTTGGACCTTCAGGTGTTCTGGGTTTCGGTCTTCATCTGCATGGCGGGATCAACCCACCTTTCCCTTTGTTGGGAGAGGTTGCAGTGGTATTTTTGAATTCATTGCTCTTTTTTTCTTTCAGATGAAACACTGAAATTTTTCTCTGAAAGCAGATGTTTTAAGGAAAAGAACTCATTCAGGTGAAAATCTGATTGTGTCTTGAAAACCTTCCTTCGGTGCATGATTTCTGACCAGTTTTTCTATATAAGCTATTCAAGGAACAAGGTACAAAACTTTCCTCTTGTTCAGTCCTTCAGCTATTTCCCTGCTTTGGGGCACCAGCTTTAGCTCCTCTGGCAGATTCTGTCCCCGTGGGTGTGAGAGCAGGAGAGAAGCATGGTACACAGGCCAAGGAGATGCCACACAAGGTCCCAACATCAGCCTGCCCACTCCGCTGTTCCCAGCTGCTCCTTGGAGCAAATACTTTGGGTTTGAAAACAAGAAGAACAAAGAGAAAGGTTTCATGGAGACATGTTTATGAAAGGCTGCAGCCTGCACGGTTGTTGTGACCAGCACTGGTGGTCATGCAGATGAGCCAGGGCAGCCATGTTTGCCAAAAATAAAATAAAAGTCACCTTTCCCCATCAGAGATGCCCAAAAGGATTTTGCTCCAACATCTCTGGGGCTGAGATGAAGCTCAAAGTTAATTTCAAGTCACAGCAGTGGTCCCAGTTTTACCCAATGCCCTTTTACATTCACCTCTGGGTGTCAGGGGGAAGACTACATCCTGTTCTGACCCTTCAGCTCTGAATGGAGAGATCTTTAAACTGATCTCCCCTCTCTTTCTAGAATATTGCAGTGTACAGCATTGAGGATGGCTCCTGGGGGTATCCAGAATGTCACTGAACCAGGGAAGGACCTGGACCTGGAAGGGACACCAGAGCACCGTGGGTACGTTAAGTCCAGAAGGGTGCTATTGGATGGGGAGAAGCTCTCAACCTGCAAGAACCACAGCCCTGGGATCTCCTGGGCCATGCACAGGACAGTCCCCATGATCTGCTGCAGGTGTATGCACCCTCACTTCCCACCCCCTCAGCCCATGGCTTGGGTGATGCTGCAACTCAGCCTGTTCAAAACAATAGGATCTTGATCCAGCAGAGCCGAGGGAAAGCAGGGCTTGTGCCTGATCCTGCTCTGTGCTCCTGGCCCACAGCAGTGAAAAGCTGAGTCGAGGGGGCTGGAGGATGGGGGTCCTTGCCCCAGAAGAATTGTGACAGGGGTCCAGCTGCATGTGGGCTGCTCCCAGGATTCAAGGGGTGGGAGCAGAGTAGGGCAGCTGTGGCTTCAGACAGCCAGGGCCCTCACCTGCCTCCCTACTGCTCTCCCCTGTCTGGGGGAGGAGAACGTGCTTGCAAACCTCTAGCTGTCTGTCCTGCCCAGGCCAGGGTGCCTCTAGTTAGGGGGTTAGTGGAGGAGTGAATTATAAAATGCATCCTTCCCTGTGCCTTATTCCTCCTCTCCTGCTGTCTGTCCTTCCCCTATGCCCTTCATCCCTTTCCACTTCCCAGTGTGGCCCACTACACTCTACCTTCTCTCATGAAACCTTGTCCCTCACCCTCACAGCCTCCTTGCTCCTCACCCCTCATCATCATCACAGGGATGTGACACAAGGGAAGAAAGAGAGAAACAGGTGGAACTGGCAGGGAAGAAAAAATGAGAGAGACCTGCAGCTCCTGTCACTTCAGAAGCTGCAGGGGAACATCTGGCTTCCAGGAATAATAAGGGATTTGGAAGGAATTGCCCACTATGGGCATTTCCTTCCAGCTGAAAAACCTCCTGGAAGGACAAGACCCCATCCTACAGACGTCTGTGAAGACTCCCTCCACCAAGGTATTCCCAACCCCGTGTCAGATAAGCTCCATGTGGGTACACGCATGGCACTGTGAGTGCTGGCTGAGGGTTCTGAGGGTTCTGAGGGTTCTGAGGGTTTTCTGAGCCCTTGGGTTATCATCCTGCAGCAGCACTGCACGAGCCAGGTTTTCAGAGAGTGCCCTTCAGTGTCAGGAGAGGCAGCTGCAGCCAGGTGTCAGGGGACAGCGTGTGCAGCTCCCAGCTGGGGAAGGAGGCTTTAGGTTTTGGCTGGACCTCAACAGCAGTTCTGCTGGCAGCACTGGTCTGGGAAATGCACTGTGCCTGCTTCTCCAGCCAGATCCAGCCCAATCCAGGCCCCCCTCGCAGCTACTTTTGCTACTGTGCTGCCAACCCCACACCAAGTGGCTGCAGCACTGGGCTGATGCCACACACACAGATGGGTCCCAGTGACCCATCTCCTCGTCCCTGCAAGTGGGAGGGGATGCTGAGCATGGGCACTGTTACTGCCTCCTCACCTGCGGGGTCTGGAATGCTTTTGAGGTCATGGTGGGGAGCCAGCTGGGCTGCAGGGCTCGTGTCTGTCCTTTTCAGGACCTGAACAGGGCAGCAGGGTGGGAACAGTTCATGGGATGCGTTTCTACCACATCCCCTATTGCATGGCTGGGAAGCTCTCAGGTGCTGCAGGTGAAAGAGTAGGAACAGACCTGGCAAGGAATCACATCTCCAGCTCTGGGTCCCAGTGTTTAGTTGACAGAGCCCCACAATCTCCATGGCTGAGTGACCTCATAATGCTCCAATGTTGCTGCCTAGCAAGTGCTGGGGGATGAGGGAACAGCTGCTGGACAATGCTGGGCAGCTGTGTGCTTTCACGCCGGGTAATACACCAGAACCACACTGCAGAGGGCTGCTGGCCTGACTGTTCCTATGGAAACTCCTTTCAAAGGAGGAAGGCAGACAAACACCCACCCGGTGATGCTGGGTGCTGGCAGCAACTGGATGCTCTTGCAGGCCTGAGGCTGGCTGGGCTGGTGGCAGCAGCTGCTGTGACCCCAGCTTGAGGCTGTGGGGAGCATGGCCAGCCAAGGGGGTGATTCCTATGGTGCTTGAGCTCCCTGAAGGACTTGTGCTCTGTCCCCACAATCTTGGGCAGTAATGAAGGTAGTTAAATAAGGAGTTATTGAAGGAGAGGGGTCAGATCACAGCCCTCTCCCAGGACTAGGGATGGCAGCGCTGTGGCAATAGGAGGGACGATGTCTGGCCATCTGCAGTTGTGCAGGCAGTCACAGGACACCACAGAGAGCAAGCAAAGGTTTAGAAACAGGATCTGCCTCTTTTCCTGGTGCATGGCAGTTTCCATCCCTGGAGGTGAAAGGATGCTCTGTCCCAGGATGGTTATACTTTGCTGGGGGAGTGCATTTCTGCCACAGAGGCTTCACCCTGCATCTGCAGTGCAGGCAGAAAGATCCCTGCAAAGAGTCCTGGTAGAGTTTGCAGCTGACTGGCATGGATGGAAGGACCAGGTGAGATAGGGGAGGGAAGACAAGGAGTAAGGACAAATCTGTCCATATTTTCTGCAGGGACCAGACCATGGGAAACCCATTAAATTTCTGTAACAGGATAGTGGTTAAGTGTGGCAATGTGGGTCTGCCTCAGTGAGCAGGGGAGCAGGGGAGGCAGATGTGCCCTTGGGGAAGAGTTGTCCTGCTGCCCTGGAAATTGTGGAGGTTTAGTTAAGTCCATGACGTTGCAATCCAAGTCTCCCCTGGCCCAGGCAGTGCCTACAGGGTGCTCAGGGCTTGGTATAGAGGACAGGGGTGTTCCAAGGTCTCTCTTCCCCTCCCCTCCTTGGATATTGCAAGCCAGCATGGGACAAGGCTGATGGCACCAGCCTCAATAGCCCCAGTGCTCAGACTGCCTGGTTTGTCTTCCCAGGGCGAGGGCAGGTGATAAACATCTGATGCTCAATGGGAGCTCAAGCAGCAGTGCCCTGGGCCAGCAAGTAGCTGCTGGAATTGGAGAGCCTCCCATGCCACCCTGGGGACAGGGCACTGTATTAGGGACACTGGCCTGTGACAGTGGGACTTTCCTGGCCCAAGTGGGGACTGCAGCTGTGTGGGATGGATGGCAAAGCTGCTGAGGCCTTACTGGAATGGGAGTGTGGAGGCATCTGCTTGGGCTGAAGCTAAATACAATTGATGTAAGGCCATGAGTTAATGCCTGGACTGTCAAACAGCTTCAGGTGGGCCTTTGCCTTATTGAACCCATTTTTCTGGGCAGAGAGGGCTGGAAGTCGGGGTAAATCCATCTCCTCGTCACATTTACTTAGGTTTCTGTGTTGGTTGGAACTCTGACTGCTTCTGAGGTGATGCTGGTCCATCAGTCTCCATCATGATATGCACAGTATTCTCAGCAGACAGGGATTGCTCTCCTGTTTCATCACAATCAAATTCTGGAACAACCTTGTTTTGAATATGGAAGGTGGTGAGCAAATCTCTCACTAAATTAGTTTTAGCAGGAGGGAGATCAGATGCTTCCAAGAAGATTGATATCTCCTAAAAGCTGAAGTGCTATTAACTGTTGATGAGGCTTCAGCAGCTTCAAACTGCCTGAGCATACACTGGGGTTCTGCACTGGGATAACTCCCATGTGGTTCCAGGTAAGCCCTCAGACACCTGGGCAGACAAGCATGTGCACAGGTGACAATGCTGCATGATCTACAGCTATCCAAATAAGGGGCTCCCTGATGGACTCTGCAAATTGTTTTCAGACATGATGTCCCTTGAGAACCTTGCAGGTATGCTGACAAGGTCATACATCTTCCATGAGCTTAATTATGCCAAGATTACTGAAAATACCCCAAGCCAAATGCACAAACTTGGGCAGCCCTCACCTACAAGTTCATCAAATTCATCTTGCCTTTAGTTCTTTCAGCCTTGAAAGAGACTGGTTGTGACAGAGCCTGGCAGCAATCACTTTTGATCACACAAATGTCTCCCCATCTTGTACTGCAGCTGCCCATGAAGCATTTGAGGGGTGCACAGACACACCTTTGTGTGTGAGGCTTTCTACTGGAAGAGACTGGGCTACAGAAGAAGATGGCTCAGCTCCTATTGCCATGTGTTACATCCTGGGGATGTATTCTTACCTGCAACCACGTTACTCTGGACAGGCTTAAACCTCGTCTTTGCTTAATCCAATCACATCCAGCTTTGGAAGAAAATTCTCTTGAGACACCAGGACTAACTAAGAAATATTTCTGATGGACAAGTGTCTTGGTTTGAAGGACAGGTGTCTGCTAGGGAAGGGAGGAGTCTCCCTTGGAATGGAGAATGCAAACCTCCTCCCTCCGAATTATTATAATTTTGAAATTAAGGGGCTCTCAGGCAAAGATATGAGGATGGGAATAACAGTTCTTCACTAGTATGTATAACAAGGCAAACAAACCACAATAACCATGGCATTAACAACAAACAGGACCAGGAACCTTGTGACAGCTGTCTCGGCCGAGATGGGAAGGGATGGAGGAGAGGCTTTGCTTCTCAAACCTGGGGCAGTCTGAGCCCGGTGCCCCTGCAGGACTCTGAGGAGCACAGAGCTGGAACGGCAGGGATGAGCAGAGATCCCGGGCGGGTGGAGGAGAGGTCCTGGAAGCTCTGCAGTGGCAGCTGGAGCTGCGGGACGTCCCGGCAGGGCAGGGGCTGCGGGCTGCAGCGCACAAAGCCCCAGGGCAGCGCCGAGGATGCGGCAGGGCCGGGACAGCGGCGGCCCCGCTCCAGCAGGGCAGGAAAAGGCGAGCTCAGAACTCCCGGGAACACGAGCAGATGGTGCTGCATCCCCAGGACTGGACTCTGGTGGTGACAGTGAATTCTCCCCGCAGTCAGCAGCAGCTTGACCGTCCTCCTTCTGATCCCGAGAGCGAGAGAGAGCAGCTGCCCCCAGCCCCGTCCTTTACCTGCCCCAAAACTCGCAGTATCTTCCCCTCCAAGAGAAACTCCCAGAGACAAAAGAAGTGTAGCCAGGTCCTACACTCCCCTCCCCACCTTAGGCACTTCCTTTGTTTTGCTTAAGTACCCAGTAGTTAGTTTCCTAGCAAATTATGGGAAAAAATTCTATAAGTATAAAAGAAAGAAACTCAACCCCCAACAAGATTCTTTGAGTTCCTTTCGCAAGCTCAAGAGATTTCTATTCCAACAAATACTACGTCAGGCAAAAATGCCAAGAAATCTGCACGAATAAATAAAGAGATCCTAGCCAAACTAAAACACGAAGAAGAAGCATACAGAGGGTAGATGTAGGGTGGGATAACTGGGACAAATACAGAAACATTGTCAAAGCATCCCGGACTGAAGTTAGAAAAGTCAAAGCCCAGGTGAAATTGAATCTGGTTGAGAATTCAAAACCAACAGGATGGGCTTTTGTAAATATGTAGGCAATGGAAAGAAGAGCATGTAATGTGGTCAACATTGTTCGACATTGGGAAACCTGCTTGCAAAAGACATATGTCTTGTTTTTTATCCCATACCCATTTTTGCTTTTGTTTCATGTCCAGCACAGTTGCTGCTCTCCCCATCCTCCCTGACCCCAGGTTTGGGAGTGCTGCAATGGGTGAGACCCAGCCTGGGATTTTCTGCGAGAGGTATCAGGGGGTGAGGGG
The DNA here is from genome assembly GCA_013400495.1 of Nicator chloris. Taxonomy (NCBI): domain Eukaryota; kingdom Metazoa; phylum Chordata; class Aves; order Passeriformes; family Pycnonotidae; genus Nicator; species Nicator chloris. Next base: position 116,702 of record WAAE01011543.1, on the reverse strand, counting down.
CAGTTGCTTCCTTCTGGTAAGGTGAGTCCTCTCCACGGCCACATGGCGCGATCTCTCTGATGAGAGAGACTCCTTGCCGTGTGCCCATTTTTTGTTCTTTTCCTTTGGCACCGTGACTAGAATTTACTAGCTTGCTTCTCAGCTTCTCTGCTGCCTGGGAGCTCAGAGCTAGCGCATGCCGGCGCTGGGCTCCGGGAGCACCCCGTTCTCTGTTAAGAACTGCCCCCTCTGTGCAGCCCGGCCCCGGTGTCAGCCATGGGCCAGTGAGCTACCCAGGGGAGCGGCTCCCTGCTCAGCCCCGTGGTTCTCTGCCTTCAGGGCTTCTTGCTACACTGGAACCCAACACCACGGCTTCTGGCACGGCCGGGAGTTTTCTGCTACACTTTCTTTGTCATCCCAGTGCGCCCACCTCTGCTGCTCCTGCTTGCTGCTGCTGAGGTTTCCCGCTGCACTCGCTTCCTGAGGGATACTGAGACCGCCTGCTCCCCTCAGGTTTGCGAAGGAAATCCCCTTTCCTCTCTCCCCCGCCGGCTGCAGCCGCCGTGACCGCGGGGAGAGGCGGCCGGGCCCCGCCACAGCGCCATAACCGCGTGAGGGAGATGGCCGGGCCCCGCCACAGCGCCATAACCCCGTGAGGGAGATGGCTGGGCCCGCTACAGCGCCATAACCCCATGAGGGAGATGGCTGGGCCCGCCATAGCGCCATAACCCTGTGAGGGAGATGGCCAGGCCCACCACAGCGCCATAACCCCGTGAGGGAGATGGCTGGGCCCTGCCACAGCGCCATAACCCTGTGAGGGAGATGGCCGGGCCCGCCACAGCACCATAACCGCGTGAGGGAGATGGCCAGGCCCGCCACAGCGCCCCCTGCAGGCGCGGAGGAGTCACCGCCCCCGCCCTGCCCGCCGGGAGCCCCCAGCGCCCCTGGTGGCTGTGAGTGGAACTGCACCGGGGGAAGGAGCCCAGAGAGGGCTCTGCCTGGATCTCTGGGTTTGGTTGTTGTTGTTGTCATTGCTGTTGCTTGTTTGTCTTCTTATACATATATATACTAGTAAAGAACTGTTATTCCTTTCCCCATATCTTTGCCTGAAAGCCCCTTAATTTCAAAGTTATACTAATTCCAGGGGAAGGGCGTCATATTTTCCATTCCAAGGCGTGTTCTCGCCTTCCTTGGCAGACACCTGCCTTTCAAACCATGACAACATGGAAAACCCTGAGATTACAAAGGACACATATCAGGCACATTATAGACAAGAAAATCATGAGTAGCCACCAAGAGGAAGTCATGCTCGATCAACATGATTAAATTTAATGATGAAAGACTGGCCTAGGAGATATGTGGAGAGAAGTGGACTTTGCCTCGACTTCAGCAAGACCTGTGGCTATTTTTTCCCACAAGGTCCACATAGTCAAGCTGTGGATGTACACACTGAATGAGCAGGTAGTGAGGTGGATTGAAAAACAGCTGAATGGCCAGCCCCAAGAGTCATGACCAATGGAACCAAGTCTAGTTACAGGTCAGTAACTCGTGGTGTACCCTAGGGCTCAATGTGTTGGATTAAACCTGAAAGCATGTCTTATCTCCCAGGAACAGTCCGTACCCAGCTCCTAGCAAGCAGCTGGTAAAAGCTGAAATCTTGTTGGGGAGGAATTGAGGAAAAGCTCCATCATGCAAAGAGTGCTTGCTTTCCATGAGACAATTCAGTGTCAATTTGGGTGTTCACCACAGATTTCTGTAAGTCAGCAGTAAGGAATATAGCTCTCCACAGGGTGATCCAACTCATCCCAAGCCAGATAGTTAAAAGAAGTCACCGCTGTCTATAAAGGGAGCTGAGGGATGTACTGAGATACAGGCTTTTAACGAGTGTATGTGGCTGAGTGAAATGGAAATGGTGTATTTACAGGCAAATACTCATAATTTTCAAGCCTGTGATAAATCCAGTTAATGCATGGTTACAAGTAGCTGATCGTTGCCAGCTGCTTCTCTCCAACTAATTGCTGTCAGACTATTGGTGTGAGTCCAAATGGTCAGAGGCTTAGGGTGGGTGGTGGGTGTGTACTGTGGAGCAGACCCTCTAGTGTGGAGGAAGGAGTTAATTTTAGTTCTTTTGCATAACATATACCTCACTGCTTTTCAGCTGCCTGCTAAGACTTGATTTTAAACTGCTTTTCCAGAGTGGGTATCGTTTTCTGAAAAGCTGTGAAGAAGCAGGCAAGTGTGAGCGAGGGGAAGTGAGAAGTGGAGAATTGCCAAATATTGTCTTCAAACACAGCACAGAGGAATTGAGAACACCCCTCACAAAAGCAGCCTGGAGTGGGTTGGGTAGGAAGTGTCTGCTCTGATTGACCTACCCAACCTGTTCAAAGATCCAGTCCTAAACGTATCCAGGACTCCAGACCCCACAGGAGCACTGAGCTCTTAGAGTAGGCTCAGCTAAGTCAGGAGCCTTGCTTGATGCTATCCTGTGTGTTATCCAGTCTCTTGTAAGGGTCATCAACTTCCCTGTCCCACCAGTGGGATGCTTTCATCCAGTTTGTAATAAGCCCTGATCTGGCTCTTCCCAGAGGAGTTTCTGGAAAGCCAGGGCTTGGTGAAAGCTCTGCTGCTGGTGTGTGCCCATTACTGTCTGTTTTTCTATCTCACCAAGGCACATGGTGGAGCAAGGAGGAAAGAGCTAACAAAAGTGTGGGATAAGGCCAGGCAGCCTGAGTCATCCACGTAGGCTCCAGCAAGGACTGGTGAGCACCTGCTGCCTCCTGGCCTTTCAGCATGTGCTGGGCAAAGCTCATTTCCTCAAGCTGATCCCTTGGATCCTCCCCTCACAGCCTGCTTTCAAGTTAGCCCTACTGTGACTTGAGATCCAAGTGGCTTTTTCCTTTCAGTGGGGTCCAAATCAGAGCCACACCAGGGCTGCTTGACACGGTGTCTCCTTAAGTGGGATGTTGAAGACACCCATATTCAGGACATGGGACTGTGTCTTCTGTCCAGGTGGGCCAACTGCATCAGGGCTGGGGGCACCACCTGGACAAGACACAGGGATCTCATGGGGATAGGAAAACATCCTCAGAGCCCTGTGCTGTGGCAGCAGAAGGGCTGCTTGATGGCATGAGCCCATGGGTGGCAGGGTGGCTCCTCCCCAGCCCCGATGGCAGACCTCCTATCCCAGACACAGGAATGAGAGCAGGCAACGAGGAGGAAGTGGGAAGGGACAGGACAGGAGCCCTGAAAGGGAGAAGGAAGGGAGGGGGCAGGAGCCTTGCGAGGGAGGTTCGGTGGCTTTTGGAAAGCACTGCTTGTGCACAATTCAAGTGGCCTGAAAGGAGCAGCAAAAGAAGGGGGCAGGGCTGGGCAGCAGCTGCCAGGGAGTGAATGTCCCCTGCTCATTTTCCCTTAGTCTACTTTGTCACCTGCCCACAATTAGCCTCGATTTATCACCCCAGGAGTCTGCAATAAGTCAATGGGCTGCCTGCAACTGCCTAGCCCCTCTGTTTCCAGAGAGAAAGTCTCCTCTTTCCCATGGGTGGGTGATTGGGCGGCCATCTACCCTTTGTGTGGGCTCAGGGGAGAGGAGGCTGCTACTTCCCCACGGTCCTGGGCTCTCAGGCCGGGCCAGACCAGCTGTCCTCACTGCCCTGATTGCCCTGCTAGGCAGCAAACCCTGGTTGGCAATGAGGCCTTTGCGCAGTCTTGGAGGGAAGCAGACACTTTGGGGTATGTATGGTTCATTGTACCTTGCAGGAGAAGGTCCAGTCAGGCTCCATGTCAGGCAGGGTACAAAGCTCCCTCTGCTCCGCTCTCCACCATTTCACCCAACTTCTTTCCTGCTCTTGTACTCAAGACAAAGGTCTTGGACAAATATCTGTCTTCCCCTCATACAGAGAGAGATCATCTGGCTGAACCTCATGATGAAGCCATGACTGCTGTGAGGACAGCTAGGCTCAGTGAGGATGCTGGTGCAAAGTGAGGCTGTGATCAGATGCCATCTAAGTCCAGCCTTGTGTGCCACTGAGACTCAGTTTCCACATTTTGTTGATGTTCCCTGCTATAGAAAAGCACCAGCTGAGTGTAAAGGCTGATGAAACAGGTCCTGACAGGACCAGTTTAGGGTAACTGCACTGGCAAAGGCTGCCCTGTCCATTCAGCAGGGCTGCAGGAGCCAGGCTTTTTGCATACCTGTTTGTGCATCTCTATTGCAGACCTTGTCCTGTACTGTGTATTTCCTTTGGACACCTTGTGCAAAGTATGGATGCTGAAGGTGGGATGGTTTGTGCAGGTAATAGAGAGCATGCAAGGGAGGCTTGGACTTGCTGTTCTGCTCTCCACTCCTCCCCATCCCCCTGCCCAGACTTTTACATAATGTTGCTGAGAACAGCAGAACTTTACACCTTGCACAGCTGCCAGACTCCTGCCCTTTGCAGCTTGGATGAGAGGGTAAAGGGTGCCCAGGCTGCTACAGACCCTCCAGCCCTTGTAATGTGCTCTGCCAGCCTCTGAGGAGGACCAGGCTGGGGGAAAGCCCTCCCTGCCTGTATCTTACATCTCCACACAGAAACCCTGTCCATGGGGATACTTATGGGCCCTGAAAGGACTGGGCTGGGTTTTGCAGGGCTCTGGATACCACAAATCTTCCTGTTAAGGCTCCTGGGGTAGGAGCTGAGTCATCTCAGCAGGAATGGGAGGAGCAGTAGATGTCTCACTGTACTTCATGCCAGTCATCTGCCATGTGTCACCTGGCATGGCCTGTCTCTGTGCCTCACCCCCAAAGAGGTGATGGGCACATCAACACACCGTGTTGTCTGGTCCAGCTCAGGGCAGAGCTCGCCAAAATTCCATGCTTTCTCTGCCACACCTTTAGCCCATCCCTCCTCCTGCCCAGAGCCTGTTCCTCTGCAGCCACTAAATTACCTGTGGCTTGCAGGAAGGAAAGCCTTGAGCTGCCTCCGTTATCACCACAACCATCACGGCAGCAGGGGAGGACGGGTGGTAGCCCTGACAATGCCAGCAAGCAACACGTGCTACACAGTGTGACCAGCAGCCACCCATCCCACCAGGTAGACCCCAGGGCAGTGACTCACAGGGGTGTCACAGCCACCGTGGTCCGAAATGGGGATTTTTGTGTGGGAATTGCCCATGGAGAAGCCTCGCTGATTGATGGGATGAGTGCTCTGCTGCTGCTGATATTTATGGCTGCCTCCAGGGAACATGTCCAAAGCTCTGGTTTCCCTGGCTTGTTGTTCCCCTGCCTCTTCCCCGCTGCCATGTTGCAGACTCAGTCTGTGGTTGGTGTCCTGACCAAGCACTTCGAGCACCTCCTTCCTGCTTCTTCCTCCATGAACTGGTCATGAGGTGGGTGGCCTTCTGTTTTCATGGAGCTGTGTGTGCCCCATGCAATGCCATGCCATGCCATGCCATGCCATCCTCTATCTGCCCATAACTGTGGATGCTACTGGTCACTATTAGCTGTGACAGTGACACTTACTTGATCCTATAAAGGGGAGGCCTGAATGGGAAGCAGAAAGACCCTGAGGTACTCTATGGAGGCACTAATGCCTCTGAAAAGGCAAATTATCACAGTGGCAGGAAAGGACACCTGGAAGGAGATGTAAACACCAGCCTAGCCTGACTGAGTGTTCTGTCTGCCAAGCTTTCCCTCCCCAGTGCAAGCATCACCTTCTGCCCTTGGCTGGTGGCTCCTGGAGCACCTTGAGGGTGTGGGGCTGCCTTCCCACTGCGTGGTGGGTGGATGAGTTCCAAATCCTGCTCCCCAGGACCCTGAGCTCCTGCACCAACACTTCTCCATTCCAGGGCTTCTCTTGTTCAAACATTCAGCCTGGTGCCTGAAGGTGAGCACTGCTGGCCAGAGGGGTCCCAGCCTGCAGCTGGGAGAGATGCAGCAGGACAAGATGAGTGGCTCACCCCTGAAAATTCCCAACCCATGTCCTGGCCGCATCCTAGTTAGAGACTCTTCTTGTGTCAGAGCCAGGTGGTTCCCCATGAATCCACAGAGAGCTGGGCTGTCCCTCCCAGGGTCCTGTGGCAGCAGTTGGAGGCCACCTTCCCTTGTCCCATGGAGGGAGGTGGTTGGTGAAGCCTGTACTGGGAGGTCCTGGGTGGTTTTTCAGCATGTGCCTCTAACATGTGGCGCAGAGGAGAGCAGTTGTCACATTGTTCCCAATGCCATTTGATCCAAAGAGCCCAGGCGGGGACAAAGCCTGCAGGGCTGCTGTGCCCCGTTGGGTCTCTGGTTGCCAGCACTGCTTGCCTTGAAACAATAACAGTGGGGTGAAATGGATTGGCCAGGGTGTGAAACTAGACAAGTGTTAGTGGTTCCCTCTCCCTTCCCCAAAATAACACTCCCAAGGGGGAAACAAAATCATGGCAAAAGAAGTGGTGAAATGGATTGGCCATGTGGATGTCCTGTCCTGTGCTGTCCTGAAGAATGTCCTGTCCTTGCTGGTGCTTGTCCCTGGCCGAGGTACCCAGGATCTGAGATCCCTGTTGGGCAGGCTGAGCCAGCATATGCAGGCAGTGACCCTTCCCCATCACCATGGACATTGGTGTGGTATCCCCTAGGGATACCCCAAATGGCATCAATCTACCCTGGAGATAATTTCCTTATAGCTTTGTATTAAGTTCTCTGGATCATGGTTTGTTCTGTGTACCCCCGTTTTTGTTAATGTTAGTGGTTTACCCCAGTTCTTACACCTGCCCCTCAGCTGTCACTCAACCCCAATCCTGCCTTTATTCCAGAATGTTCCCTGTCAATATTCCCCAGGGACCAACCCCCTCTCAAACCCCACCTTGGAATTCCCCTAAACCTCCAGGCCCCATTAGTCCATGTGACCCTGAACCCCCCCTGACTTCACCCCATTTGTTAATCCTGTATGTCAGTCCCAGTTGAATCCCTCCTTTGCCAAACTGGTATTGGTTGTCTGTTGGTTACCACCCTCAGAATAAAAGCCTGTGCTCTGACGCCCCAGGTGGCTTTTGAGACCCAGTGCTGAAAGATCCAGTCCTGCCTCAGGCATGTTTTTGTCTTGCGGTTTCCCTGAGTCGCCTGCATGAAGGCGGCAGTTGCTTATGCACCTGCCTCAGTTTACCTAGGCCTTCACAGCTTGGTGTTACCATCTGCTCCTCGATCCGGGCGGGATCGGATCGTAATACATTGGTACTTGATTTATTGCCTCCTCAGGAGGAACTCTTCCACTTGCCTTTGGAGCTGAAGGCAGCTCTGAGCAGCTGTGTTTGGCATGGCGGGGTCCAGCGGTTCGAGCCGGAGACGAGACAGCAGGACTCCTGAGCTCATTACTGGAATGAAGCTTGGGGAATTGGGCTTGTTGCTTATGGAGCTTTCCATTTAAGGAGGCCAGACTAGATGATGGTCCCTTCTGGCCCTAAAACATACGAAGCTACAAGTAACTCAGCCAATAATTAGAAATTTGAGTCTCATTCCTGTGAATATTACAGGCTTGCTGGACTAGAAGCTAAAAAGGCTGCACTGAGCTTTCCTCATGTTTTAAGAGAAGTCATTTCCTGGTAGTGGGTCCCCTGAGCAAATCCCAAGACTGATGTCATTGGCCTTGGTATGGAAGCATGTGCAGGTAAATGACATCACTGTGAACTTGTGTCATGTCCAGCGTCATCTGGATGTGGCAAATAAGGATAATAAAGAGGGAAAGGTCAGATTTCTCATGATCATGTCTCCTCTGTAGTTTGGTCTGACTTTGACATCCTTATCCCATCCCACAGAGCATGGGCAGAGCCTCCAAAAAAGCAAAAGTGACACTTGGTGAGAAAACTTGGAGGAGAAAATGCTACGTTGTCAACATGCATCTTCATGTGGTCAAGGCATATCTCTGGGGGAGTTTTGTATCCCTAGCATGTCCTGCCATTGCTCTTGGCTGTATCCCAACCTCTTCACTTTGTTACTGCTTTTTACTTGCACAAGTTTTACTGATTTCAGGTCAAGTCTATGTGCAGGGTAACCCTGATGTTGGGCATATTGGGGGCATGGGAGTAATGAGGATGGTGGAGGACTTGGGTTTTTCTCAGCAACAGGTTTGTGGCCACCTGAGCCTAAATGGAACTGTGAGGAGAGGTTTCATGGCAAACTTTGGGAATCTATCACCAAATAAGATTAGGAAGTGCTGTTATCCCAGTTTTTTGTACAGCCCCACTCGATGTTGCCTGTATTGTCTCTCTTTTTCTCACATTTGTTGTGTGTTGCTTGGTTTCACATAAGACCTTTCATCCCTGCCACTGCCTCCTCTGCCTTGCAGAATGGGCTGAGCTGGTGGAGGCAAGCTCAGAGTCAAGATATAAATCTGTACTCAGCCAAGCTTGGCTGATCATAACCAATATCTTTTAAAAATATAGGGAAAGGCTGCAGTGAATCAGAAGACTGAATCGCTCTCTTCTTCCACCAGTGTGTATGTATGCAGCCTCCAAATGGGAAACAGCCATGGAACAGTGTATCCCTTGGGACCAGAGGAACAAGTCCCAGGCAGAGAAAAATGCACAAAGGGAGGAAAAGGGGGTGGCCAGGTTACCAAGGGGATTCACACCACAACAAACAAAAAGGTGTGATGAAATGCTGGGTTGCACACATGCAAACATCAACCAGTGTTATTTCCTTGAGCAGGACCTGAATGCTAGGGCTGAGAGCTCGACAACTCAGCATTGCACAATGGATGGGTTGCAGTCTAGTCTGTTCTTGTTTTCCCAGTTAAATGCCATTTTTGAAATATTTTATCCTTTGTATTCTTTAATCTCTGCCATAAACTATATGGGACATGTCATGAATTAGTGCTGCAGCAGACGCCTTGGCTTGGGAAGTTTCCATTTCTTGAATAAAACTCCTTCCCCTTATAGTTTTGTAGCTTTAGCACACACATCCCTCTCTTGGATCTAGACAGCAAGGGTAAAAACAGGGGTCACAACAACCACCCAGAATCTTTCATTCATATCTAAAAAGACCTAAAAAAGACCTTCCTATTCATGTCAAGAAGGCTTCCTGAGAAATCCTTCCTGCATTGTTTTTTGCTGACATTTGTACTGCCCCAGGTATGATTAATTCTCCTGCTCACAATAAAATGCTTCTCCTTTGCGCCTGCAGCAGTCTGCAATTTCACAATTAGTTGGTAAAACACACCATGCCTTCACCTCAAGCAGCAATGTGAACCCAGGCAGCTTTGCTCCTGACAGCAGGAGGGAGATTTGCCCTCGAGGGAAAACAGCTTGGCACTTGTAGCTTTCTGACGAAGGATGTTCCTGACAGAGTTCAGAGGTGTTGGAGAAAGTGGTTTAAGTTTCTCAAAGGACTGGTTGTTCTTGGGAGGCTCTTCCTAGGGTTTGTGAGGCTCGGGGTGGGCTCGGAAGGAGGGTGGGTTTGGGAAATCACTGAGGGCCCTGGATGGGATGGGATGTGAGTGCAGCCCCCGGCAGCCCCCGCCCGCTGCTGTTTCAGAACATACCTCTCATTCCTGCTGCCTCAGTTCCTGCAGCAGATCCCTTCCCTGCCACAGCCCCAAGGATGCAAACGGACACCCACCGATCAGGCTTGGGCTCCTCTGGATCCCTGGGGCCCCGTGGGAGCAGAGGGGCCTCTGTCATCACTTCCACCCACCCAAAGAGCTGCCCCACAGTCCGATCAGGGACCTGGGGATCCTTCCAAAATGAAACCCAGGCATGGATACTTTTGTAAGAGGAGAGGCGTTGTGGGGCTTGGGAATGCTGGGGTTCTACAGGGCATTTGCTAGCATGTGCAGGATTAAATGATGATAGTGGGGAGCAGTGCTGGTGCCAAGGTTAGGAGAGGCTGGGTTGAGACCAGGGTCCCTGGAAGCCTCCCTGTGTCCAGGACAGGTCTGTGGTTCTTGTGCTAGGGTCACTCTACCTTGCAGCTGAAAAGCCCCCCTACCAACCCTGCTGCAGGGAGCTCTCTGTCCTCACAAGTGATGATAAAGCTGCTTGTTTGGAGCAGGGCTGACAGATATTGCCCTATTCCCTCCAGCAGCTCCTTGGGGTGGTCTGTCTGCAGGGGGAGTCAGGCAGGGTCAGCACCTGGAGGCTGCAGCGTGGGGCTGGGCTGGGTGGGTGCAGCCTGGCTGGTAATTTGTCACTTTTGTTGGTGGCAGGGAGCAGGACCCCATCATCCAGCACGTGTGCAGCCGAGGAAAGCTGTGAGCACTGGCTGACCAGCACAGAGTGTAAAACTCTCCTTACGGAGCCCAGCACTCTTGTTAAAGCTTTCAGGCTTGACTTCTCGTCAGCCACTGCAGCTGAGTGTGCAGCCTGCTTGCAGGAGAGGCCTGGAGGGATGGAGCAGCAGCTTGTGCCACTGCAGAGCCCCTGGGATGGTGCCACCCCTGTGCATGGGCTTCCCCTGGGAGAGATTGTCAGAGGGATACATAAATGAGTACCCCCATCCCATGTGGTTACTGAACCAGGATCCCAAATCTACCTTTAGAAGACATCCAGAAGAACTTGAGAAACCACCAGTGAACAGAAAACTGAAGCTTTCTGAACCCATGGAGATCTTGGACTCGATCCTTGTGGATCCCTCTGACTCAGCTTATTCTGCGATTCTGTTTTTCCAGTGATATTGGTGGCTCTCTCTAAGGTATCCCTCTCTCTGTGCCACTGTAACCTGCCTTTATCACCAGTAAAACCCACAGTGGGTCCGGGTCTTGGCTGTGTATTTCCTGCCCAGGTTTGTCTGGTCAGTTCCTAGACACCAGCTCTCCAAGGAGTGGTTTTGTTCTCTAGATAAGGCACGCAAGTTCCTATTTTAGAAGCACAGAGAAGCTCATACAGACTGACAATGCAACTGGTTCTGGTAGGGTGGTATGGGACCACTGGTGGGATGCAGAGAAAGAAACCTGGAAGCAGAAAGAGCTGGAAAACAAAAAATTGAGGGCAGAGAATAAATCTGCAGTGTGGTCTGGCAACAGGGTAATAGACAATGGTATGTACAGGGATGCAGATGGAAAACTCATGGCCCACTGTGCTGAAAAATCTCAGGAGGGATCAGTGTGGTGGCTCCGGGATGCCACATTGCCAGGGTGAGGCTGGAAATGAAGGACAGAGGAGAACCCAGCCTGGAGGGGTAGGTGAAGGGCCATCTGGAGACAACCTGCAAAGGGAACAAAACAGCCTTGGCTGCCATCCCACCCTGGTCTGTTATCACAGGATCAGTTGGTCTGAGAGCTGCTGCTCCGCTCTGTTTTCTTGGGCTGTTTTCCCCCAACAACTGGATGTTTGCATTCACATCTCAGTCCTTGTTTAGGCTGGTAGACTGCACCATGACAAGGGAAGTAAAACACTGACGCTGCTGAGCAGAAGGGGATGAAATCTAAAGCAATCATCAGCAACCAGACTTTCCCAGACTCCTTTATCTGATGTTTCCGTGAACTTCAGTGGCTTAATTAATATTTTGACTAAAGTGAGCCTTGAAGGACAGATTCTCCCTCCTTGTCACAGACCTGTGAAGACACAACATGCAGCATCCCCTTACTCCTCTTTAAATCCCTAAGCTTGACTTATCCAGGTGGCCCCATTTCTACTGTCCTGACATTTCTAGTGGGAAAATTAAGCAGAATGCTCTCTTCTTGAATTGCAAGTTTTTCCCACTCTTTTTCCAAGTATCAGAAAGGAGGGGAAAGCATAAGCCTGAGAGTCCCATTCCTGTCCCACTTTTAATTAAATGTTGTTAAATTATTCTCTGCTTCAGCAACTTGGTTGTAGAGGCTGGTGTCTGGAGCAGCAGAGAAGATCCTCAGGGCTCAAGTGGAACACTTTTTTTTGTAGTGTAGACCTCACTTTGATATCCTGAGTTTTCTAAGTTCTTGTGTTGTCGGTCAATAAAGACAAGAGGAAAAAATAAAGGTGAAAGGAGAGCTTTTCTGCATAGCTGGTGTATAGTGAGGAGTCAGGAACCTCTCTCACTGGGCTTGTGCTCTCTGGAGTGCAGCTCTGCAATGCTGCTTGCTTCACCGTCCCACCCCAGGTTTGCAAACCCACTGGAAATGGCTGGAAAATGAGCTGCAGCAGCACTCTGAGGGCAGGGGTGATGAGTGGGGTCTCACTTCGTGTCTTCATCCCCCTGGACAGCTCCAGCATGGCCACCATGGCCTGAACCACACGCTGGCCTGGCCAGCAGAACCCTGGATCAGTGTAGTGGCCCCGTATCACTGAGCTCACCATCCAGCTGGCTCCTTGTCCTCCCTGTGCCCATCCCTGCAGCCGCCCCAGGGCAGCTGCTTCCTCCCAGCACTATTTGGGGTGTTGCCGTGGGAGGCTTAGCAAATTCCCCGGGGCTGTGGCTCTCCAGGAAGCCAGATACCAAATGCTCTTCTCTTCCCAGACCCTCCCAGAGCCAGAGCCTTGCCTCAGCATCTGTTTATAACTCCTGAAACTGGCCAGGCTGTTTGGTTTGGGATAAAGCACGGTCTGGCAGGGCTCCTCCCTGCCACCACAGTGGCACACTGCCGCTTATCTTCCATGACAGACCCTTTCCAAAAGCCCTGGGAGCTGGGCTGCCCGCACTGGCCCCAGAAGGCGTGTGCCTGGGATGGGTGTGGGAGGAAGACAGCAACCCCAGCTGGGTTTAATCATCCAGGATGTGCTGGGGAGCTGGGTGGGATGGCTGCGGTGGCAGGCGCTGGTGCTGGGAGCAGGGAGATAGCCTGGGAATGGATGTGATGTGGGAATGCGTGTGGGGAGAGATGTGGAGGGGAGCAGATGATGGCCTTGCTGGGTATGGTGGCCACAGGGAAGTCTGGGGGTCAGATTCCAAGCAGAAGGAAGTTCCTGTGGAAACAGCTGAGTTTGGGAAGGGGCAACGTGCCTGTACCCCAGCACTCCAGGATGGCCCAGGAGGGTCCCAAACATTTTGTGGGTGACTGGTCAAGCAAGGCACTGGCCTGGCTGCTCACCCATCAGCTTGAGGACCTTGTGCTGGAGTGCTGGGGCCAGGAGGGGAGCATATGCCCCTGGGGACATGGGCTGCTCTGCCCCTTTCCCTGTTCTGTCCCATGGAGAGCACTTCTCTGTGTGACAGCAGCACCTCCTCCAACAGGGAAAGCTGATGTTCAGGGCACAGTGTCAGCAGGATGGACACAGGATCCCACCAGCACAGGGCTTGCACTTCATACCTGGCCTCTGTTCTGCCCAGCTGACCTTTGCACCAAGCTGGTGCTGCTCCCCTCCCTGGGAAAGCCTATGATGCTTTCCATGTGGAGATGGACAAGCCAGAACAAGCGGAAGGGCACAGCTCTGCCCGTTGGTGTCACTGACACAAGTGGCCTCCTCTGCTTTCCAGGTGTGGCTGTAGCAAGAGGGTGATGGCCCTACTGCCCCCCCAGAGGATGCTGTCAAAGCCATGCAGCCCTGGGTAGCTCCAGCCTGTCTCTGCCACACTCTGCACTGGTTGCTGCACTCTCAGACCAGCAGCACAGGGCACAGCCCTCGAGCACAAGCTCCCACGAGCAGCCAGCTATGAAAGTCCCTCTTTTCCCAGGCTGGTAAATGAATAGTGGCTGCCTCCTGACACACTATCAGTATGGAGTGATAAAGGCAGCTTCCTGCCACTGGAGCACTTACTTTCATCTCTTACATGAGTTTAGAGACAATATTAGCATGAAATCTGTTTTAACCCTAGACTTTCTGCTGTAAAGCTCCAGCCCTCATCCAGGCATGACACTGGGCCAGTACCTGTGTGATGTAACATGTTTATAGGGAAAGCAGAGCCCGAGGTCAGCTTGGACCTCCTGGAGGAGGGTGAGAATCAACAAGCACTCACTTGCAGGCAAGTCACAAAACCTGCCAACGCCTTGGGTGACTCATCAAAATTGAAAAGTTTTTGACGAGAGAGTTCAGTTTTCTGCATTTCTGATGGGAAGCAGCCAGAGGGCCAAAGGAGATGTGCCTGAACTCTTCCAGCCACCCACCTTCCTGAGGGCTGTGTGCCAGAGCCTGGCTCCATCATGGGGAATTCGGAGATTTCTAGGTCTGGGTCCAAATCATGGTGAAACCAATACTGGCACATCCCAGTCCCCAAGGGAGGAGATCTGCTGCCCTTGCAGAACTCTCCTCACTCCCACACAGCTGTTAGTAGGCAGCTGAGATGGCTCCCAGAGGGTAGAAGATGAAGTGCCTGTTTCTCCTGAGCTGGACAATGTTCATGCAGTGCTGCTGGGCTGGATTCAGCCCTGCTCCTGGCAATTCTCTTCTCTACCAGGCCTTGCAGCCTGCCTTGCCTTACTTGATCCATGAGATTCTGTGCTTCCACAGAGCCCTCAGATTACACCCTGCTGGAGTCCACTTCACGTTGGAAGCACTCTGGATAAGTTCCTCTCCTTGGATAATGTTTCTTCTAAAATTTGCAAGGAAACATTATCCAAGGAGAGGAACTTATCCAGAGTGTCTCTTTCTGACGGAGCATGTCTGAGCCCTCCAAAAGCTCCTGGGCTTGTTTTGCAAACCCAGGGTCTGAGATACGCCAAGTCTGGGGGCTCTGTTTGTTGGACACTGAAGTTCCTGGAAGGCTTGGCTGAAGACATGCTTCCAGGGCCAGACAGGAGGTATTTGTCTTTCTAAATCTGCCACCATCTACCCTCACACCGTTCCCACTGGCTGGGTCACTTATGTCTTATTTGTAGTCATTTCACTGTGCAGACTGAGGGCAAAACTTTGCTGCTCATGTCAAACACAGCACATAAGGGGCCAGATGTGGGACAACAGAGTGCAGAAGGTAATCTTGGCCCTGGTACATTGCAGCTGTGTTAGTTACCAAAGAGTGGGAACAGCCTTGTCCTCACAGCTATGGCTGTGATAAAGAGTCAGTTAGCAGGGAGGGAGTTCAGTTGCAGTTGGAGTCTGCTGGCCATGCTGTGAGGAGGAAGGGACAGGAGGTCATGCAAGGGACAGAAAGGGTAAGACTTTGTACCAGGGACAGAAAGGAGCAAGCTGGAACTGCAGAAGGAAGACAGAAGAAGGCAAGAAAGAGCCAGAGCTGTGTGGAACTGCCTTTGGGAGGCTACATAGAAAAGGTATGAAAGACTGTTCAGTAACAAGGTCCTGGTACTTGGAGCCCCATGGGGTTTTTAAAGAAGCACTCTGAGTGCAGTGGCCATCTCAGCTTCCACAGCCAGTGATACATGCCCTCACTGCACAGCTGCTCTCAGCTGGGCTGTAAACCCCAATGCAAACTAGGGCAAGGGGTGCCTGGACATCCAAGGCCTGGGGGAGAGAATGAAGTATGGAGGGTGAAGGGGAGGTTTGCTGGGACTGGTCTCTGTGGCCTTAAAAACCTTGAGGTGAAGGTCATTGGTGCGAGACTGGAGCTTGTTATGGAACGGGTCATACAGACAAGGGACTGGGGAAAATGTGATGGCTGGGAAACTGGGCAGGAGGGTGAGAGGCAAAAAACCACAGAGCAAATCCCATCCTGGCGAGGTGGGCAGAGGGGAGACTGGTGACAGAGGCAAAGCCTTGCTGCAAACATCATAAAGAAGAGATTTCATTGCATCCTGTACATGAAATCTCCTGGCAGGGCAAGCTGAGCCCTGAATTTGTCATTCGTTTAAAATTCTATTCTTTGCCCTTTGTTCTGTGCTCTTCTCTTTCTTTCTCCAACACTGGAACACGAAGGCAGAAAGACATAGCTGAAATCTTGCTGCTTTGTAGGGGCTGGGGAGCAGAATGTGAGAGGACAAGGGTGGTGACCCTCTGGACTGTTCCTTCTCCAAAGTTTAGTAGCAAAAAAGGGGCAGAAAATGAAGCAACCCCCAACGTATCTCTGCCTCACAAAACAGGGCTTTAAAACCAGCCAGTCTGTTGAGGGAGTGCCCACAAGCCGCACCCCTTCTCCAGAGACCTCCAACTGTTTGGTAACCACAATCTATCACCTCCATTGGTGACTCACCTGCACAAATGTCAGTCTCTGCCACGGAGGTGTTCATACAGCTCCTTGCATGACAAAGAGTTGGTCTGGATGGCCTCCAGGTGCAGCCATCCATTACGTGTCAAAAAATAATCCTGCTGGTGAGTAACCTGCACCACAAACCCAGAGGAAGATTGATGCCTGCTTGCAAATCAAGGCAGTGGTAGCGTGGTCTGTGTTGAAGACCCAGCAAGGACAACCAGGTTGTGCCAGGGTTGCAGCAAGAAGGTCACAGCAGAAAGACCCCAGCCAAAGAGCACAGGGAGCTGGCTGGCATAGGAACTGAGAGATGTTGGGAGAGGTCTGAAAAGGGTCATAATAAGGCATTTCTGCAGGTAACTCTTTCTTTCTTTTCCCTGACAGGCATTTCCCAAATCCTCAAAGCGGCCACAGCCACGAGTCTGGCAGAGCCCATGGAGTGTGTGGACAACATCCTCAGGCACAGGGTGGGATTGTTGGGGCGTCCTGGGCAGGGCCAGGAGCTGGACTCAATGAACCTTGTGGGTCCCTTCCAACTCGGCATATTTCATGATTCTTTGATCCTCCAAGCAGCTCAAGTGGTGGACAAATGGCTCAGAGCCTCAGACATGTGGGACATCTCCAGTTGTGTCAAGCAGGTCATGCCAAGCAGCCTGAGAGGAAGGTCCTGTGGGGTCAGTAAGCAGGAATATCAGGTTTGAAGCAGGAAAAAGAGGCCAGCTCCTCATGAGGAAGGGGGTCTGAGTTCATACAAGAGAGCTGGGAAGATGAGACCACAACTGCAGAAAATTCAAGGAGCTCAGGGCCGCGTGTTTGTGGAGTGAAAAAAAGAAATTCCTGAACCAGCAAGAGTAACTGAAGCCATGTCCAACCCTGCAGATGGGCACTTGGAGATGAAAAAAGAGCTTGAGGTTCAATGGCTTTGTTCCCAGACTCAGCTGACTGCAGGGACAGGATTCACTGGCCATGGCTGCTGGGACACTGCCCTGTGGCAATGCAGCTCCTGCATTGCTTCTGAGCAACAAATGGAGATACTTTCTGCCTCAGGCCATGAGCTGCTGGGCTGGACTGTGCTGTGCATCAGTTGGACCAGGAGGTGGAAAGCACCTCGGGAGCACTGTGAGAAGCTCACGGGGCTTTTTCACAGAGCTCATGTACCAAAGGTCAGTGCTCCATTTTGGCCCTTGATCAAAGCCCTTGATGGCACTCAGATGCTCCGTCTCCTACACCTTTGCTCAGACATGAATCAAGTGGTAGAAGGTTGGAGAAATAAGCCTGATGGGGTTCTGGGGCTGTTGTTTCAGTAGCTTCAGAAAGCACAAGGCTGGCAGTATTGTGCAAAGATGGGACCATGTGCTGGCCAGACCTCTCCTGTCAAGCCAGGCCTTCTCCAGGTTGAATCAAAAGGTGTTTTTAGAACATAAATTGAAAGGGTTAGAGAAAGGAAAATGCAGAATATTAAGTTAAAGAAGATAAAATAAAAAAATAGGTCTGTAAGCCCATCTCTCCTTGCCCTCTCTGCCCTTTGTTTAGCACTCAGTCACCTTGTGACAATCCCTCTCTGTGCCCCTAAGGAGTCTTGCTCTGCTGTCACCTCTGAGGCCAGGCTGTCAGTCTGTTCCCTGCTTCTCTTGGCATATTCACAGCTTTTCTCAGCCACAGTCTCCTTTCCTGGAGATAATTTTGGTCCTAATCATGTTTTTCTCCACCCTTCAGCTCTGTCTTACTCCCTTGGGATCAGTATCCCATGTTTTCCCCGGGGAGTGAAAATCTGCTCCTCTCTTTTCCTTTTTCCAGTAACATGAGGGCAAAGAAGCACAACAGATCCCCTCCATCACCCAGGAGCACCTCTAGGTGGGTGCTCTGGAGATGATTAAAGCTGGGACAGGAGCAGGGAGCTTTCCAGACCTGTTGCCTTTGGTGTGGGCACGGTGATCCAGAGAGACCTAAGTGCAGTGGGACGTGCTGCCTGCACCAGCTGGGGTGGGTGCCAGAGCCTTCAGCAGGCTGGGGGCACTCCTGAGTATGGAAGGGCATCTTGGATACCTCAGAGCTGGTACAGGACCCTGCAAGGAGCAGGAAAGTGACCCCAGCAGCCCACATCACCCCCGTGTCTCTCCTCTCTGAGCTTGCAGGGGTGCTGGAGGGCAGTGGAAGGGAGCTCTGTCCATGACACCTCTGAGCACCCCGGGCACAGAGGGCACTGTGCATTAAGTCCAGATGGGCTGGCTGAAGAAGACAGCCATGGTCACTATGGCTCTCTTTTCTTGGCTTCCTGCATCCCCAGACTCCAGTATTTGTACATCAGGGCATTAAATCAAATCCAAACATTTCTGCCCTTCCCAGATTTCTGCAGCCCATCCAGCACCTCCCACCACTCCTGCACCACATGTGTGTTCATCAGCTTTCACCCCATTCCTCACCACCCAGCTGAAGGGGATCTGGACACCAAACCCTCAGAGGGCCTTCATGAACTTCCTACTTCTTCCCCTCTCTGAGTCATTCTCTGCCTGCCCAACATGGCCAGAGTGTCACTTCATTTCACCCAAAGCTGGGCAGGGGTCCTGCTCCTCAACAGCAGATGCAAACACCACTGCTCTTGTTTTTTTTAGGAGGGGCTCTTTCTAATTTTCACTTTTTATTTTGAAACTGCTCGCAGCTGTTCCCATATTTTTAAAACATTTGCAGCCTTGTGCTTAAAATACCTGCAGGGACTCCCAGGAGCAGCCAGTGCAGCGCAGAAGAGGTTCAGGTTTGCAGGCCCTCAAGTCACCACGGGACTATTTGTCCTTTTAAGTTCGGTGCTGGAATGCTTCAAGGTGTTTAAGCAAGGCCAAGGCCAGGGCATGGGAATGCTGGTCTTTACCAGGCTTTGCCTTTAATTGCCTACATGCCTGCAGTCCCCTGCCCCCGCAGAGCAGAGAGATGGGAGCTGTGCAGACGGCCAAGGAGAAAGGTGGAGGGGAGGAACGGAGCTGCAGCCCTGGGAAAAGCAGGACAAAGGGTAGAGGGCTTTGCAAACACTTAGCCTGTGATAAGATGTGGTACCGATGCACAGAAGCAGCCCCTGGTTATCCTCATAGGCAAACCCAGCAGAGAAGATGCTCTTGTGGGGTTTGTGGAGCATTGCTTGGCTCAGGCATTGCTCAGGCATTGCTTGGCTGAGATGCTGAGCTGCTACTGGTGGCACTGTACTCTCAGGAGCTGCTGTCTCCCTGCGCTGAGGTCATTAAAGATGCCCAAGGGCTGTTTTTAACAGAATGGGATGTTGGGTTTGATGCCTGGCTCTGCTCCAAAGGGAATAAAACCACAAGCTCCCTGTGTGATACATGTGCAGCTGCAGTGTCCAGCACTGGGGGTACAATAGTGCTGGCAGAGGTGTTTTGGAGGGACAGAACAGTCCCTGAATTTTTGCATCCCCCCAGGCTCCCCACAGACCCAGGGTCGTGCTGCAGGGTGGAAGGTGGCTGGAGCCAGGTTTGGAGCAGCTTTGGCTACAGCTCAGAGGGTCTGGGACCTGGGCAGTGCTGGGCAGCACTCAAACACAGCAGAGGGGCCCTGGGGAGGCTGAGGGAGGTGGGAGGGCAGGGGGTGGCCTCTGGAGAAGGCTGGTCTGCAGACCCTGAGGAGGTGGTGGAGAGCAGAGGGGAAGGCAGATGAGAGAGGCCCATGGGAGGGGCAAGGGCAATTCCTCCTGCCCCATGGAGCCCAGTGAGAGGACATCAGAATGCTGGTGGTGATCCTTGGTGGCCAAAGCCACTTAAGCTTTTGACCATGGACCCTGTAGGATGATGACGTGTCTGTGCTGGCAGTTTTGCAGCATGGACTTGGTGTGATGAACACAAAGCCTGGATGAGGAGACAGAAACCACCTGGGGGGGGGAAGAAGGATGCAGGGGAAAAGAAGCAGGGGCCCTGGCAGGATGGGGCAGCCCCAGGTGGCCGCTGTGTGGAGGGGAGAGGGTACAGTGGAGGGGACAAGGACAGGCCAGGGGTGGGGGGAATGCTGCCCTGCACCTGCAATAACAAGCTCTGGGCACAGGGCCTGACAGCAGGATGGAGGCTGAGCTGTAGTTACAGCCCCCAGGGGAGCCCCTGGTGGCTGGGAAACACCTCGGAGTCAGCCCCCTCTCCACCCAGGAGCTGGGCATGCAGGTGGTCCCACAGCCCCAGAGCTGCCTGGCTGGGAGCTTGTGTCCCCTGCTGGGCTGCCCCTGGGCACCCACTCTTGCACAGGATCCCCTCTCTCACGAGGAACCTGCTTCCAGAATGCCTCTGTTTCCCCCTGTGCTTCAGGGACCTTCTGTGTGACTTTGACCCTGGACAGCTTTATGCCCTGTGTATCCCCTCACAAGTCTCTCTGTCACATGTAATGAACCCTGCCCACAGCTTTTCCCTGCCTGCCCCCAACTTTTCTCAGCTAGCACCCCCTGATGCCAACATCTCCAGCCTCCTTGCAGGGCTTAATCCCTCCTGCTGCCCTCCCTGCCCCAAAATCTGGCCCTGTTTGCTCCTCCTCTAGCTCAGCAGACATTGCTCCCACCATGGCTATGCTGAAACCAACCCATCCGACACCTTTCTCCCAATGACTCCCTCTCCTCCCTTTCCCTCTGTGCTCCCTGGTTTATCCACCACCAAATTTGACCTTCTGAGAGCCTTGGGGTTCCTGTTAGTTCAGAAATTCCCCCATAAGTGTATGTTCCAGGCAAGCTCTGGGGACTGTTTGCTAGGTATCCTCTGCACCAGTTCCCTGAGTGTTTGCACTCACACACCCCAACAGTCTGCCTATTGCTTCTCCTGCAATGATGCAGGTGATGAAAAGGGGAGGAATTTCATGGGAGTTAGGAGTTAGAACTCACCAATGGCACCTGGGAGCCTAGGCCAGAATATTTACTATAATTACAGATGGTCACAAAGTGCAGATTGTGCCAAGCAGCAGGGGCTCTTCAGGTCATAAAACCAACAAGGTCCAAGTCAGGAGCCACCAGTGCTGGCTGGAAGTGGGGAGATGGAGCACAGCAAAGCTTTTGCTTTCCCCTGGATGAGGACAAGCAAGAGGAGCAGGAGAATGTGAAAACTGATTTGTGCAGCAAATCAATGCCAAAAATGAGATGAGTCCCTTCCCTCCCTGTGGCAGCTTGTCTTTGCCATAGGAGATGCTGGAGATGTGATGAAGCTGGGGAGGGTCAATCTGTTCAGGTCAGGGGTACCCCAGATATGGAATTAACAGGGGGTGTTTGTGTCCCCCCAGCATCCCTTCTTTCCTTTTCTTCTTCTCTTTATCTTTAGGCTCCTGCTCTGTGGCTTGAGGCCGTGTCACAGCCCCTTGAATGCTGACACACAGACTGGGCTTGCTGCTCCTTCTGCTCCTGACCCAGCCTCACAGGCAGGAGACCTCACCCAGAAAGGCTGAGCATAGTTTGTCTGCCCAGTAACCTGGCAACTGCACTAATGCATGTGTGTGCATAAAACCTCCTCCTGAACCGGAGCCATCACCCCCTGAGGGCCGTGTCCCCTTACACCAGGGACATGCTGCACTCTCTGCATTGCTGCTTCACCGTGGGCTGTGCTGAAGGGCAAAACCTGCCCCACGTTTCTGTCTTATCCCAGACATGTCTTCCTTTCAGCCACCTCCATCCTGCTGCCCCTATTGCTGGGATGCACAGAGGGGAAAGAGGCTCAGCTTGGCCTTGTTACCACTGAGAGGCACATCCACTGTCAGGAATGCCTCAAATCCACCCACCTGAAAAATGCATCTTGGTGTTAAAACCCATGGTTGGCTCCCCCCCAGCTGCCTGGCCATCAGAAGAGGAGGCTGCCCCATGCCAGAGAGCAGCTCTTGAAGTGCTGTGGGATACATGCTCCTGTAAGGTGTGTTCCTAATGACCAGGTCCATATGCTCAGGGCTGGGCTCAAAGCCTCCTAACCTTGTGCTCAACCTCTCAGATTTATAGCAAAATGTTTTTCCAGTGGTAGACAATGAATCTGACAGAGGATTCTAAGGCTGATTGGACTTTTGTGTAAGAGTCTAAATCTGGCATGTCAGATAAAATCTGCAGTGCTGGAGAGAATGTTCATGCTCCCCACCCAGGACCTCTGTGAGCTGGACAGCATTTGGAGGAAGGCTTGGGGGCTGCTCTGGGGCATGTCCCTTGAGGAGGAGACAGGAGGAGTCATCCTGCTGTTTGAATTTGTGTCTTGCTGCTCCAGAGGTTTCCTAAGACCGGAGGGTGCAGGGAGGGAGGTGAAAAGAGAGAGGTGGTTGATTTATAGCTTACCATCTTCTCTGATCTTGATCGCCCTTTTTCTTGGGAGTCTCTCTTATCCAGACATGGAGATGGGAGGAGGGGATCTGTTTCAGAGATTGCTGAACTCTGGGTGTTTGCTGCTTCCTGGAGATCTTTTGATGTTCCCTTTGCTTTAAAACATTTTCAACGTTAAGTTTTTCAGCCTCCCGCTGCACCTCGACTCTCGACATCGGGGCACGATCCATCACAACTTACCCAAACAATCTCCAGCAAGCTGAGACCTCCCCATCTCCGGGGCAGAGAGACAATCTGTCCCTGCAGGACTCAGCATGGCTTCTGGGGCAGCTCAGGCCAAGACCATGGGCTGTCTGCAGCTTCTTCCCTTCCAGGGTGAGGAGGGCTGGCAGGAGCCAGGGCAGGCTGAGGGAAGGCTGCACTGCAAACCAACAGTGTGGACTCAAGCCTGGCACGAGCTTTGAGTGAAAGGAGCCCAGCACAACTGCACCAAACAGGGTGAAAACCACCTCTGTGGGTGACAGGCTTGTGCCATTAAGTGAGTCCTGTGACTGATGCTAAATGTTTGATTTAGGGCACGCTAGAGGAAGAAGCACAAAAAAACCCTTTCTGAGCAGACTGAAAGGTCTCCAGCTCAGATGATCTCTCTTGTCCAGCATGTGCATCTTGTCAGCCCTGGTCATGGGCATCAGGTCTGTTATTAAAAGCCCTCAAACAGTCCTTTTCCATAAATCTTTTCACAGCACTCTCAGTTAATAAAATTGATTTTGTTTAACTGGTGCCATTTTCCAGAAGAGACAGGCCAAAGAACAACATTGCCTGTAAAACAATCTGTTTTGTTCTGTGAAAGTAATTAGTTTTTCTTGGACTTAATGTGCTTGGGGGTTAATTATTCCAAAACTGCCCATGAACTCTCCTGATGTGGGGATATTTTTGTGAAGCTGCTGAAGGTGTCAGTTCTTGCAGCAAGGCTCTTTATGACTCTTGATGATGTTCATTATTTTCCTTAAATTATCAGCTTGGTGGCATTGTGTGCTTGCATGAAACTTTTTTCACAGCCTGTCCCCCAAAAGTTTCCCTCCTTTGTGTTTCACACCTACAGCCTGAGAGCACCTGGGACCACAGTCAAATAAGATTTGCTTGTCTGTTACTGATTTAATAATGATTTTCATGCCAAAGTCATAATTCTGCAGTGGGATGAGTTGTGACTTATCATGACTGAGGCTATCAGTGACAGCCTGTCCTTACAGCAGTCCCAGACAGCTTTTTTGGGGTGAAAGAGGCCACAGAGGGAGATGGTCCCAGACTTTGTTAGTGGCCATAATCTTTCCAAGCGAATGGTCGGTAAAGGTGAGATCATTTTAAAGATGCTGATGTTTCAGCTCAACGGGAGCTTTTGGGAGGAAAAAAGTGAAAACTCCTGAGCTTTCACCACATGTTCATGTAGAAAAAAAAAAAAAAAATTCAACCAAAACATCTCACAAACTGGTTTTCGTGTTTTTTAGTTTTTTTTTTTTTTTTAAATTTTTTTTTTTTTAGAAAAGGCTATACATGGCCATTTTACTTGTAAGCCAGCCAAAAATAATTTGTGACAGGAAAGTTTGAGCATTTGTAAAAATAAAATAAAAATTAAAAAAAAAAAAACCAAATGAAAGCATGTTAGAGTATTTTAGTGTGAACCCAACCAGCGAGGTGGGCATTCAGAGGGCAGAACAGCCCTGATAACACAGCACGCTGCATTTCTCTCCACGTGTTGAAATGGAGATTTTTTTTCACGTGTTTGTTTTATTAACCACACTACAGAGCCCAGTGCAGCACTTGCTGATTTTTGATTTGTTAACATTTTTCTGTCCCATTGCCATTTGCTCTCCATTTGAGCTCTACACCTGCATCCCATGTGATAAACTGGAACTTCAGGCAGAGGAGAAAACCACCCCTCACCCTGTCCCAGCACACTGACCTCCTGCCTTTCTCTTGGAGGGGGGCTTTTGGCCCCAGGGCTGTGCTGACTGCCAGGGGCTTGGGCTGCACTCCTGATTCACATGGGATGGGTTTTCTCCATGGAAGCACTTTCTGTGGACAACAGTGGATTCTGCAGTCGATGCAAACAGTGGAGCGTCTCACCAGGGTGGCTTGGGAAGGCAATCAGCATCTCAATACCCTTTTCCCAGCCCACCACTGTTGGGGAAGGTGATACAGGGAAACCTTATAAATATGATTGTTTGGCAGTAGGTTTGGAGAACATTAGGCTAGTGAGTGAAGTAGAAATGACAGTTACTTTTGATATGGGAAGGGATGCCAGTCCAGGGACAGGATGTTAAGCAATACCAGTGACCAGGCAGAAAAGGGGTCTGCAGGGATGGCAGGAAGAAGGGATTATAGAAATTAGCATAAGGAGGTTGTGCCTTATTCAAATCTAGTAGTACTCATAGGCTGTATGTAAATTCTGTAGGATTTGTGTCTCACACCGGTTGGTTACTGTAAATAGAATATTCAACACAGAATAGGATAAAATAGACTGTAACAGGAAATTCGCTCTCTTGGAACCCCGCCAGCAGCTGGGCTGGCAACTGATGGCAAACGCTGGCACCCACGACCCCTGAGAATAAAGCATGTTTTCCATGAGCAACTCCCGTCTCCTGAAGTATATCATCTAACCATCGAGAGAACCAATCGACACACCACCAAAGGCAGATTTTTGCAATAAAGGGCCAGGCCAAAGTTTAGTGGTGTCAAGTAGGGAGCAGTGCAGGGGAGAGCTGCAGGGCCTGTGGGATAACCCAGGAACGTGGCGAGAACAGGTGGTGGCCGGGGATGATAAACAGAAGTGTCTCTGCATCCAGCCATTTGCCACAGGATGTTGCTGAAGCTGAAGAGTGAAGTGAGATTCCAGCCTGGCGTTGGACATTTGCATGGCTAACAGGAATATCCAGAATTATAATAGTTAATGCTGACACCCTGCTTGGAAGAGATATCAGATCCGTGGCCCAAGGGCAAACGCCGACTGTAACAGATTAAGGAGAGGCCTCCAGCAGGGGATGGATTTGGGGGGGATTGGATTAGCTGACACCAGCCTGATGTGGGGACACCTTTCCTGAGTGTTGGACATGAACCCCTCCCTCAGGCAGCCCGTCTCCCACCTAAGACTGCTGATTCATCAGGACGGAAATATCCCCCGGAGATCCGTCACTGCGGATGAAATCCTGATGGAAAACTGCCCAGTTTCCTGCCAGCATACCCTTGGCAGCCCGCCTGGCCAGCTGGTAGCAAGAGGAGAACATGGGAGCCTGGCTCCTGAGATGTTAAACTCTCCCAGCTCCTGTGCAGGCTGAGCGAGGGACAGCGGGCTCCCAGCTGGGGCACCACGGTGTGGAGGTGTCCTCCAGCCTCCCAGCCTGAGCCCACCAGCTGGGGAAAAGGGGCAAAGAGGGCCAGACTGCCCTGCCTTTTGTAAAGATTCCTTCTGGGTTCTCGCCTCACACTGACCCACAAACAAATTTCAAGACACTAAAGGCAGTGGTAGGCTTCATGTTCCTTTTCTGTGCTGTCTCACCCTGCTCATCCACTCCTCCACTCGTATCTAATGCCCTTCGCCCCTCCCTCACCTTTTTTCTGATCTGTGGACATTGCCTGGGTGACCAAACGTCTTCCAGAGTTGCAGAAGATCCCAGTGGGTTCCTGGCTGCCCCTCCACCAGGCAGAGCTGGTGTGTGTCCAGATTTGCTACTGGACAAAGGAAGCTGAGACCAATCTCTCAGAATCTGGCAGCCCCAAATCCAGGGGGATTTGGGGTACATGCTCCTGTATGTACCCCAAAAGAAAACCTGTCTTCTGCAGCAGCACTGGAATAAAAGCACAGGGACACCCTGTCCCAGTGCTCATTGTGTTCATCTTCCTCCAGGGTGTGGATAAACAGGACATGAACATCAGGATCTCCACAGGATGGTACAAGTCCACTCTAGACCTGACTCCTCAAGGTCTGTCTCTGCTGTCCACAGTTGTATGGAAATGGCTTTTTTTTTTTCCTGCTTCAAACACATATTTGCCTTAAACAGGACATGAACATCAGGATCTCCACAGGATGGTACAAGTCCACTCTAGACCTGACTCCTCAAGGTCCGTCTCTGCTGTCCACAGTTGTATGGAAATGGCTTTTTTTTTTCTTGCTTCAAACACATATTTGCCTTTGTTAAAATAGCCTTGAAACAGAAAATCCTGCCAGCTTCCTCCCTGAGAAAACTGTGCTCTGGTTGTGACAAAACTACCAGCAGCCCATGCCACCCCTCAGATAAGCTGTCGTTCAGAGGAGAGCTTCAACAGCAAAACACTGGGCATATTAAATTCCTGGCTGTGGGAGCTGTGGTGGGATGTGCCACTCCTGGAAGAGTACACAGTGCCATCTAGCCGTGCTGGTCCGAAGTACAGAGCTCATCGGGGAGCTTCCCTACCCCAACCCACCTGCAGAAGCCTTGTCACCCCTTTTCCATCTCCTCTAGGGCAGCTGCTGGCTGACGAACATCGCCAGCACCAGGGGCAGGGGAGGGCTGATTTCAGACCTTCGGTTTTAGCTCATGGTGAGGCTTCTATCTGAGCAACCTAGCTTGGCTGAAACAGTGACATTTTGGTGAAAACTAGGGCTTGAACTAGTTGGTCCCATTTTTTCACTGTCATCTCCAGGGTGGTGGCTTTGTCTCCCGGTGTCTCCCTTCCATTTGGTGCTGGTGTGCTGGGTTTCCAGTCCCCCTCCTCTACTGTTCCCTTTCCTGCACTGATGGATGTGAGAAGCACAGACAGGCACTTGTAGTTTTAGCCATTTTCACAAGTAATTTCTCCTGGTCCTGGCCATTATTTCCCTTCTCTGTCTGGTAGATCTCTTTGCCAGCCCTGACATGCAAATCTGGAGGAAAATCAGAGATGTTAGGTCACCTGAAGAGCTTGGGATGGCTTTAGACTCCATCTAGCAACATGCTGAGCTCCTCTATTCACGCACAGCCATGCTCATGAACATCTACACCAGGTGTCAGAGGCTGTGCCCCCCACTTGGCTCAGTCAGGGTCCCCTTTCATGCTGTGGCATTTCCCTTGTGAGAAAACTGTGTCTTGCTGGTGCTCAGTGTTGGTCCTTGGTGCCCATGAAGGGCAAGTCCTGCCTTCTGGAAATGTCACAGCTGGAGTTAGCAAGGCTTAGACTCTGCTGTTCTCCATCCATTTCTCCTTTCTCCCCCTCTACCATTTCTCCTTCCCTCTCCAGAGGATGGCATGGAGAGAAAAATGTGCACTTACCCTCTCATCTGGCACGGAGGGACATTTAAAACCTTATCTGGCTGGACTGGGATTTCACCAGGACTTCAGCCCTCTGTCAGGCCCTGGTACAGCTGTAGATGCCTGACAGCCATACTCAGCTAAATCTTGATTCCAGCTGCCATCACCATCCAGGAGCATCCACAGGAGACTTTGCCTTTCTGAAGTCCCTTTTGCCTCCTGCCCTTTGCTCCTTAACCTGCGGCTGTGGCCCTTCCCACACCTCAGTCCTGATAGCATGGTCCTGTATCATCTACATTAATTTGACTCCCACCTCCCATTGCTTTTTTTTATTCTGGTCCATTTCTTTCAGCTTCTTCTCCCTCCCACTGTTCCACTGCTGGAACTACGTGGAGCAAGTAGAGTGTTTGCATAAATCTGGGATGTGTTCTTGCAGACTATCATGTCTATTACCCTTGGGGGCAGAGTGTCAGTGGTTAAAAATGCTCTAAGATGCCCTTCACTAGCTAAAACCCCATCTCCATGAACTGTACAAAAAGAATGGAGAGGACAGATTCTTAAAAAGACTTTGGTGCCCTCTGGTTATGTGTGAACATGGGTTTTTGTGACGCTCATAACTTGGCAGAAGTCATGGTAACATTGAGATACAGGCACTCACACACACACAGACAAATTCTTCAATCAAACACAAAACACTGCTTCTCCTTGGCCCAATCCTTCTGGCCTAGATTTTCCTTCAGACAACCCAGCCCAAACTGGGGTTGGAAGGCATTGGATCATCTGCAGACACCAGGTGTCTGTGGGAGAGACAATTGTGTAGACACCTTCTACAGTGTGAGAGAGACAATTGTGTAGACACTTTCTACAGTGTGAGAGAGACAATTGTGTAAACACCTTCTACAGTGTGAGAGAGACAATTGTGTAGACACCTTCTACAGCAAGAAACTGTCCCACCTGAACTGCTAGCCTCAGGCTGATGTGACTTTTTCCCTAGAAGCCCCCCTTTCCCTCTAGTGGGTATAAAGGCAGACAGAGGCAGGCTGAGGTGGAAAATTGCCCAGTGGTTAAAGTCTGGTGAAATATAAGTAACTGGAAACAGTGTTTTATAAGAGGAAACACTGCCTTAACACCAGTGCTTGCTGTGAGACCCACCTGTGACAGTGCAGGAACGGGGGAGGCAGAGCCAGGTCTCACTTACAGCCTCCAGGGCATCTCTGTGCCAAGCTGGGTGTTCAGCTGCAGTTTTACAGTCACCTCCCAAACGCCCTGGTGGTGACAATGGGGTTTTGGAGAGTGGAAAAGCAAGATGTATCCTCGGCCACAATGTCCTCGGGGGACATCTGAGGGGTCCTATCCCCCAGGGGTGCCTGGGTGAGTGTGGAATTCTGTTGGACAACTGCATTGCATTGCTTGGTGTGGGAAAATGGGAAAAAAATTACCAGAATGGGAGAAAATAGGAGAAAATGAGAAGAATGGGAGAAAATGAGAAGAATGGGAGAAAATTAGCCTTGTCCACAGATATTTTGCATTAACATTAAGGAGAAACACCAACAACAGCAGATATGACAAAACTGGAAATTTTCATCCAAAGATGAAATTTTCTGGAGGCTGTGAGAAGCACTAAAACCTAAGAATGAAGCCTTGACTGCCTTTCTGGCTCTATTAGATATAAGACTGACAACCTGAGTGATAGTACTGCAAGTGTCTCTAAAATTAGTGTTTTTCTTAAACCTTTGCCTGCTGCAGCCAAATGAAAAGCACCTATTAAAGAATTATGATTATTAAGCCAGTCTCACAATTTCTGTAGCCTGATCTTTTAAAGATTGTTGAATTGTTTCCCCTCTTTGGCAATCCTGTAGGTGCCAGAACCCAGCTGGAACCTCACACAAATCTCATGAGCACACGTGAATGTTGGGTGTGCTGCCAATGGACATTATTTCAGCCAGGGGTTGCTTCCCCAATAACCTGAGATGCTGGAGTTTTGTGAATATCTACAGCTCTGAGCTTTTATTTGAAAACAAAAATCCTTTTCTAATCCTCCCAGTTGCAGAGGAAAAGGGTTGACAGACTGTTTTGAAAGCAGTTGAAGCACCCCAAAAGCAGAAGGCCTATAAACCAGATTAACAAAGGCAATATTTAAACAAGATTGCAAGTATTTTGAAGTCTAATCATGCTCTGTGTCTAACTTGGCTATGGCTGGGGTGAAGGTGATGTGAGCAAAGGAAAAGCCATAATTTTCTCTGCAGCTTAACTCTGCCTCTGCATCTTGTACATTAAAGAAAAAAGGAAAACCACACTTCTGGGGCACCTTTCTAAAGGGCTTTCCAGGATTCCAAGTGTGTTCTTGGAAAGGGCAGGGAAATTTTAATTTGGGTTCATGTTGGAGTCCAGGGCACTCCTGTGACTGCCCTGGAGGGTCTGAGGTCCTGGCAGGGAGTCAGGGACCCCCCTGCACAGAGCCCCAGACAGACACTGTCCTGGATCTCGGTCCATGGCAGAGCTTTCAGCTTGGGAAATGAATGACAAGTCACGAGAATGTAACAAAAATAATAGTTAGTAATAGTAGTTAAATGATCACAGGGTGCAAATGTAGAATATTGGGGTTTTTAGAAAGGGGTCAGAAGAAAAACATGGAGGACCTGGGTGTGGTCCTCGTCCTTTTTGTCCTTCCTCTTGTCACCCATTTTTCTGCTGTGGTGGCTCACAGGGGTTGGTGTAGGATAGAGGTGACCTGTCTGACATTAGCAGTAGGCATTGGTCATTAATGATAAATAAAGGATATATAAAACATGGTATAAGAGGCTTTGCCCACCTGTTGTGGGCAGGAGTCGCCTCCTGCCCTCGCTGCAACAAGACCTTGGCAGGGCACAGAAAGAATTTGTAGATAAGAAATAATAAACAACACAAAGAAAACCTGAAATGGCAGCTTTGGACTCTTCTTCTGCTTCAGCACGGGGCATTCAGGGAAAAAGGACTCTGATCTGACATGTCTCGGGAAACACAAACCCGAGAGGTACACAGTGAAATGCACAAGGTAAAAGGTGTGGGTGGAGAGGTTAATGCAAACTCTGAAGGAACAAAAGGGACCAAGCATTTGCCAAGCCCTGGGGAAGGGTCTGGAGCACAAATCTGATGAGGAGCAGCTGAGGGAGCTGGGGGGGCTCAGCCCAGAGAAAAGGAGGCTCAGGGAGGACCTTGTCACCCTTCACAACTTCCTGACAGGAGACTGCAGCCAGGAGGTGTGGGTCAGGTTCTTCTCCCAGGGAACAAACAGGACAAGAGGAAATGGCCACAACTTGCACCAGGGAAGGTTTAGATTGGATATTTAAAAAAAAAAAAAATTCTTCACTGAAAGGTGGTCAGGCACAGGCTGCCCATGGCAGTGGTGGAGTCACCATCCCTGGAAGTGTTCAAAAAATGGGCAGTTGGGATTCTTAGGAACATTGTTTAAAGGTGAACATGGTGATGGTGCTGGATTAATGGTTGGACTCAATGATCTTTGAGAGCTTTTCCATTCTTAATGATTCCATGATAAGAAGCAAGTCCTCTGGCTTCTCTGAGATTCTGCATTCGTGTCCTGCCCCTCCTGCTCTGTCTTCTCAGCCTGACAGGGATGTTTGTGGCTCTGAAGGGCAGTCCAGGTTAAAACAGGTGTTTGGAAACACTTTGGAGTGGCTCACTGGAACCCCAGCACTGCTTCTGGGAGGCTTTTGGCTCTAAGGCTCCCGTTGGAGTTGCAGACATTAGGGTCAAGAGGAGGTCAGGTTAAAAATACAGGACCCAAGCACAGAGCCCAGACAGGCTCCATCTGACACTCCAGAGGACTTGGCTGCTCCCAGACACTTGACCTTGCCCAGATACATGGTGGGTACACTTGAGGGCCACTGCTGCCATGCTGTGAGCCTGACCAATCAATCTGGCCCCAGGGAGATCTCTCAACCCTCCCAGAGCAGGTATCTGCATCCATTGCCCCACCAGTACCCCCACAGACACCTTTACATAAAGCCCCAGTGGAAACCCAGTGAGGAAGAGAGGGAGGTGGAGGACTGTTGGGGAAGGTGGTACAGGGAAATCTTATAAATATGATTGTTTAGCAACAGGTTCTGAAAACATCCAGCCTGTCAGTGAAATAGAAATGACAGCAGTTGTTGAGATGTGAGGTGTGCTGGACCAGGAGACAGGATATTGGGCAATGCCTCTGACCATGAGGGAAGGGGCCTGCTGAGAAGGCAGGAAGAGGGGATTTTAGAGATCAGCATTAAGGTTTAGAATGTAGCCCTTATGTAAATCCAGTAGTTCTCATAGGCTGTATGTAAATTCTGTAGGATTTGTGTCTCTGTGAATAGAATATTCACATATTCAGAACCGGTTGGTCACTGTAAATAGAATATTCAACATGGAATGGGATAAAACTGACTGTAAGAGGAAATCAGTCCTCTTTGGTGCTCTTGGGACGACCCTCTCAGCTGGGACTGGTAGCTGAGAGCAGAGCTCTGTCACCCACAGCCCTTGCAAATGAACCACGTGTTCCATGAGCAGCCCTGTCTGCAGAGATCTCATCTAACCATTGAAACCCGCATCTACCAAGGACCCTGCAGGGAGAGCAGCAGTTCTGGAAGCTGCCACGTGGACAGCACAGGAAGGTCTTTGATGCTGAGGTGGTGAGGAGCTGAAGGAGGACACCCAGGACAGACAAACCTGGGGGAGAAGCTGGCATGACACCCTCCTGGGTGCTTTGGACTGGAAAGGCTGAGAGCAGAGTGGATGAGGACTGAGTTCACTGTCTTATACCTCTCTGCCCCCTTTTTAGGTCATGATCCTTGACATTAAGTATTTACTCAGAGCTCACACTCTGAAGAAGGGCTTCAGCCAGTGGCAACAAATTCCAGCTGTTGGTCAAGAGCTTGTAAAAATGCACATGACAAGAGGAACCCTCAGTGAATGTGGGGCTCAGTGTGCAGCTGTCTGCCTGCCCATGTTCCAGTGTGGAGAGGATTGGAGTAGGGAGCTATAAAAACCATTTGAAAGTGCAAGTTCCAGGCCCTTCAGGAGACAAATGCACATTTATTTAAGGACTCAGACAAGGAAAAGAAGTCCCCATTGGAAGACCATGCACATCTCTGTGGCATCTCTGACTCTTGCATCAATTGTAGAGCCCTCCAGTGGTTTCCAAAGCCAGATTTTCATTCCCTGACTGACAGCAGTGCTGGTGTAACTGAAAATGCTCTTCAGCTACTCAGTGTATGCAGGCATCCACCCTGGGAAAGTTCAGCTAGGGCAGTGAATGTCTGTCAGAGGCCAGGAAAGCTTTAACTACAGGCTTCCCTAACTCTGTTGCCTCTGGATTTTGCTTGTCCTTGCAAAATCAGGACATGAAAATCCTTAAGTGTCTCCTGGCAGGATGATTGCAGTGAAGTGTCTTTGGGCTGCTGTGAAGGGCAAAAATCAATGTGACTCAGAGGCTGCAGGACCTTGCCCTGCAAATAATGCTGCTGGGAGCAGGAGGAGAAGGTTCAGACTGAGGCACTGGTGGGTCCTGGAGTGATGCAGTTCCGTTTGGGAATGAGGAATTCAGAGGTTGGCGGTGGCAAAGATCAATGAATACATCATCCAACAGGAGCTGATCCATAAAACAAACAGCTGCCACTTGGCAGAGAGGTTGTGCTGGGACCCCCCAAAGAGACAGTGAAGAATGGAGCAGACATC
Source organism: Nicator chloris (assembly GCA_013400495.1). Taxonomy (NCBI): domain Eukaryota; kingdom Metazoa; phylum Chordata; class Aves; order Passeriformes; family Pycnonotidae; genus Nicator; species Nicator chloris. The sequence goes on along the minus strand of WAAE01011543.1, from coordinate 83,551 downwards.
TGACCAGTCTGTGTTATCAATGACCAGTGCCTCGACCCTCTTGCTTTTGGCCAAAGGGTGCATCAGAGAACCCTCTGATGGCCATAATGGACTGGTTTATTGTGGTTAAGATCCACAATTCCCAGCAGGAGTAAAAAGAGAAGCTGGTCTCTACTCCAGCTGTCCGGGAAAAAACTTCTAAAACTGTTCCAAATCAATTAGGAGCAATGAAATAAACAGAACAGGAGAAGGAAGGAGAGGGGTGGGACATGAGAGAGAAGACCTTCTGCAGGCTCTTGTACGAGCCCAGCCACGTGGGAATGAGGACTGGCAGGAGAAGGGTGCCCAGAGGCTGAGGTGTCCATCCCCCACTGCTGTGCTTCAGCTGTGATGAGATTTTGCACAAGTGCACGAAGCAGTTTGAAGGAGGCCCCTGCAGTGGCAGAGGCTTGCAGACTTTCTGAGCTGACACTGCCATGCCCAGTCCTGCAGGGTACAGAGGAAAGGGTTAACACCTCCCAGAACTCCGTTGTGTTGGGAATGAAACAGAAAATCTGAAAGCAGGTCAGTACCTCAGCTACTTCTGAATTCTCATTAATTTGCGTTCCCTTCTCATTTATTAATGGGCTGACTCACACTGTATTTGCTTTCCCTTTGCTGCAATTTGCAAAATTCCTTCTTATTCCCAGTAGCCCTCTTGGCAGTGTTATTTTTCTCTGTTTTTCCCTGGCCTTTATCATTTCCTTGCAGGTCTTAGCTGAGTTTGCATATTCTCGTTCAGTCCCCCTGACTATTTATTTTCAGCCTTTTTCTTTTCATCTTCAGGCCTCTTAAAACATCCCTTGGGGCTGTCAGTGTCTCTGGGAGCACTTGGGATTATCCTGCCACCCATTGTGTCCCTGAAGGGGATTTTAATAGCTCCCTGGGCCCTCCATTCCCTTTTCCCTTCCAGTTCCATGTGGGGACTCAGATGACCTTCCAAAGGCTTGGAAGCTCCCAGGGCTTGGAGAAACCTGGGTTTTTTAGATGGGAACAACAGTCCTGAGCAGCCAGTGGATCCTGTGGAGATGCTGCTCTGTTCTTCACTGCTGTCTGCTCCCAAATGCTCTGTGGTTTGGTTATTGCACTGGACAGGCTGGTTTGTCTCCTGTGCTCCAGCCAACACTGATCATCTCAAGGTGGTTCACAGCTTCCTCCTGAGGCAGTGAAGGGGCGAGCACCAATCTCTGCTCTCTGGTGCCCAGAAACAGGGTTTGGTGTGAACTTGGGTCAGGGGAGGTTTAGGTTGGATATCAGGAAAAGGTTCTTCCCCCAGACGTGCTGGCACTGCCCAGGCTCCCCAGGGATGGGCACGGCCCTGAGGCTGCCAGAGCCCCAGGAGCCTTTGGACAATGCTCTGAGGCACAGGGTGGGGTTGTTGGGGTGACTGTGCAGGGCCAGGAGTTGGCCTTGATGGTCCTTGTGGGTCCCTTCCAGCTCAGAATATTCTGATTCTCCAATCCTGCTCTGCCTGTGAAGGATCCAAATCTTCCCCAACCCGAGAGTCAGGCAGCCCGTTACAGAAGACCCAAGACTGTGGTTCTGGCACCACTGCATGTCCTTTTCTCCCCTCATTTACCTCAGTCACACAGAGAGCAGGATCTGGCTGTGTCAGCCCATTGGGAAGGCTCTGTTAGGCTGTACGAGCCCACCACGAGGGTCTGTGGCAGGATGGTCCTGTGCCACCAGAGTCTTTGGGGGCTCTATAGGTTTGTTTCCCCAGAAGCTGCAGAGTGTGGCATGCCTGGTGGGTGTTCCCCATTTGGGGAGGTGAGAGGGGTGTTTCTGTCAGTGCCAGCCCTGCCAGGGCTTCCTGGGTGCTCCCCCTCACACTTCCCCAAACTCACCCCCAGGAGGGAGGCAGCGGTTTGTGCTGGCAGCTGCCAGCAGTCTGGGGGTCACGAGGGGTGGTGGGGGCCTGGACACAAAGCCTGGGCTGTGTGGGGGCTGTGTGGGGGCTGTGGGATGTGTGGGGGCTGTGTGGGGGCTGTGTGGGGGCTGTG
>WAAE01011543.1:0-81499 GCA_013400495.1 Nicator chloris | reverse complement strand
GATGGGATTTGGGGATGGGATTTGGGGATGGGATGGGATTTGGGGATGGGATTGGATGGGATTTGGGGATGGGATGGGATGAGATGGGATTTGGGGATGGGATTTGGGGATAGGATTTGGGGATGGGATTTGGGGATGGGATGGGATTTGGGGATGGGATTGGATGGGATTTGGGGATGGGATGGGATGAGATGGGATTTGGGGATGGGATTTGGGGATGGGATGGGATGGGATGGGATTTGGGTTTGGGATGGGATTTGAGGTGCATTCATGGCACACCTTGTCCTGCGAGGGAGGAGCCAAGGGATAGCACGATCTTGCCTCGATGGCATTTATTTGTGTCAAAAAGCGGAGAGATATTGGTGAAAGATATTTTTGACCTGAGTGAGGTTTCTGTCCTCTGCTAGGGCTGGCAGAGACTTACCATAGTGCTGTGCCTGTTAGCAGAAGGCTGCTCCTTCCCTGTGACACGTGTGGTCCTGCTGCCAGCACAAGGTAGGAGCTGGTGGGTACAGTCTGTCCTTGACAACCCTTTTCCCTTTCCCTCTGTCCAGAAAGGGTGTGGAGTCTCTCTCACTGGGGATATTCCAGAACCATCTGAACACAATCCTCTGCCGTGTGCTCTAGGGTGACACTGCTGAGGCAGGGAGGTCCCATGATCCCACTGTGGTCCCTTCCAACCTGACTCAACCTGTGATTATCTCTCCAAACCTCCAAAACTTTCCAAACAATTCACCTATTGTGGAACAAAGGGGCCCAAAGGGAAAGGCTGAGGGACTCTCTATGTGTACCAAGCTGATCCTTACAACTGGTGCTGTTCCATGGACCTGTGGAAGGTAGAAGAGTCTGTAGGTACAGAAACTCTCCTCCACAGTCATGGGTCCAAGGAAACAGCTGTTTCCAAACACTCCTTGGACCCAGCTCCAGGCAGACAGGCTCCAGTGACAGCTTTGCCCCCATGAAACTTGCCAAGATTCAGGGCCTGTTGAGGTCACGTGGTTATCTCTGCTCAACCCAGGTGGATCATCCTTGGTTCTGACATCAAAATAACAGGTTCATCCACATAATTTACTCAAATGCCACCTAGAGAACTTCAAACGTAAGCAAGCCCGTTTGGGAAGTTCAAGAGAAGTTCACAGCAGCCAGGGGGTTTTGTCCCAGAGCCTGAGTCTTTCTGTTGCTCAGAGGAACCCCTGCTCTTTGGGCTGGACACACACAGCTGTGATGCTTTCCTGGCTACCACAGAGTGGAATCTTGAAGGTGCTGTCAGATGGACCATCCCAGATTATTCCTCCCAGCAGGCAGGGAGCTCTGGGGTCACCCACCCCAAATAAGTAGTTCATTCTTCCATGCAAAGTAGCCTCAATCTAGCAAGGGCATGGAGAGTGCTTGCCATGGAGAGCTGTGACTCCAACAAAGGCTTCCTTTCTCTGAACTGCCACACAATTGTTGGAGTTAAATAAATCTGCCAAGCACAAAGCAAATTGTGTTAAACAGCGTCCTCTCCCATTCCAGCAGGATAAAAGCTGGGTGTTTTGGAAAGTGTTTAAAAACCATTTTTCATTCACTTGTGTTCACTCTTCCCTCCTGTTGCATCCTCATTGCACTCACTCATTCAGGGGCTTGCACAGGGACCTGAATTTCTAACAGGAACAAAAAAACAGCATAAGGGGAATAAACCCAGTGTTAAAATTCATTCAGAGCTTCTATTATTTGGGGCCGAAAGGGAAAGGTCCCTTGCAGGTCACTTTTAATGTGTCTGTCTAGAGGCAAAGAGATTCAAAGTGCATTTATCATCCTTTTTTTTTGTTGTCCACAGCAACCCAGGGACTTTTTCCTCCTTTGTGCTGTGGTGACTGCTACAAATACGACTGGGCTCAGCCACTGTGTGAGGGAGGAGGGCTCTCCTTGGCCTCACATATCAGAGTATGGCTGAAAGAGCTGCATGCTGCTGTCACAGCTTTGGTGGTGACAGGCAAGGTGGAAGGGGCCTGGGATGAGCTGATCCAAAACTCCCCTGGGCTATGGGGCAGTGAAACCTGGGCAGGGGTGGCAGCAGCCAGCTGGAACTCTTATGCATAATAATTCCCCGAAAATGGGGTTTTGACAGGACCAAAAGGAGCTGTAAGTTCAGGTTTCAGTCACTTGGATGGATGTGAAAGTGTCAGCTCAGCTCTGCTAGATGTTTCCAAGGTAAAATGCATCATTTCAGAAGTGCTGGAGTATTTCATCAGACAGCCTTGAAACAAAACTCTTTTCCTATTTTCATAGGGCATTTTTATTTAAAACCTGGCCCAAAGCAGGAGAACATGAAGCTAAACAAAAGCATTGGGTGTCCCAAAGGAAAGGGTTCCCTTTGGGTCACGGGGACGAATGACTCCAGGGAAACCTCCTGTGATGGTTGTGATCCCTGGGCTTGGTCCCCAGCCCCAGGGAGCCTGACCCAAATTTAGGCTGAACTTGGGCAGCAGCAAGGGATGCAGAAGATCAGCAGAGACATGGGAAACGTCAGGACTGGGGAGCTGGTGAGAAGAGGGAGCCATGGGACCCAGCGTGGATCGGGGAGAGGAAAAGGGAGGGCAGAGGACAAGAAGGAGAAGTGGAAGAGGCAGAGCTTCTGTTTAACTTCCAGTGGTGCAAGGGAGGGCATGGTGGGAGAGCCAAAGGCAGAGCCTAGAGGGAGGCAAACTGAGGCATGGGTTGGAAGGAGAGTTGGATGCTTTTATTACCTCTCCATTACCACTGGGGGTTTCTCTGGGAAAAGGAAATTGCCCATCCAGGGGTGAGGTCCACGAGGCTGGTTCAGCTTCACTGGGGTTCAGGACAGGAATTCAGTGTTGGGAAAACTGTGGAGGGAGCAGCCAGACTGTGTGGCCCAGTGGCTGTGTCCCTGGTGGATTGTTGAGACAGGCAGGATCTGTCTGCCCACTGGGACAGAGAAGGGGTCACAGGGTGGTCTCTTCCTACAGTTCAACGTTCCCAAGTCCTCATACCCTTGTACATTTCAGGACATTGGTGTAGGAGGGCGTCCCTCTCCTCTCTGGCATGTCTGGCTGGTGGTTGCTTGGCCTTCTCTTGTCTCACCCCACTAAACACAGTCTGGATCGTGGTTTGCCTTACAGCCCTGGTGTCCCTTGCCATTCTGGGCAGTGAGGCCAGCACTGTCACCTGTCACTCAGCAGTGTTCCCTTAGCTCCACATCCTGCCTGCTGCCCTTTAGGTCCCCCCCATCTCTTTCCAAATAGGTGGCTTTGAATTAATGAAGTCTAGGGATAGTTAGAGAGTTATAAATATCTTCTGAGAGGATGAATTTTAATCAGGAGTCCCTAAACGAGCACGAGATGAAATCAGGAATGAGAATGATGGTCCTCCAATGGATCTTCATTAACAATTCAAATGGCTGAGGTCTTAATTAAAGGGCTCGTGATTTAGCTGAGGGATTACAAATTGCCCAGGGGGAGAAATCAAAGACTTCAGCCCCCTTTTTTTACAGAAGGTAATGAGCTTTTAAATTAGATTCTTTTAAGGAAAAAATAAAAACCAAGGCCTTGCTGTTTTATCTGGCTGCCTCACTAATTTAAAGGATGGTCAGTTCTTGAAGTGTGCAAGCTTAGCCTGGCAGCCCCACATTGCTCCAACCACTGCCTCACCTCCATGTCCCACTGAGCACTGCCCCTTGGACATGGACAGCATGAGGATATCCATGTTCCTCTTGGGGAATGCTCCAGGCTTCTCTGATGCCAGGGAAATGTCTGTAGGGAGGCAGTGAGATGGGCCCAATCTCCCACCAGCTTTATGACTCTCCCTCTTTGCTTGGTTGTTCTGAAATGCGTTTTCCTAGAGAAAAATACTGCAAATATTCAGATTGTGTTTGTGGGAAGTTTCAGGATAGAGAAAACCAGGGGGATCCTTACACTTGTTGTATGTTTTCATGATCTGTCTCGTTCCTTGGGCACACAGGGCTCCAGGCAGCAGGTTTCCCTCCCAGGGAAGTGTTGATGTCTGCAACATCTAACCCAGCAGCTGTCCCTTCCTCGGACAGAATGACCCCCTTGTCTCTGGTTCTACTCTTTATACTTGCCACTCTGGACTGGTTTGAAGGCAAAACAGCAGGAGGAATTAACTCCACATAAATACCTTGTGGGAGATTCCAAGTTAGAACTACAATTTAACAGGAAAATGAAAATAAAGGCAATAATACAGAAACAGGGGCTTAAACTGAAAGAGGCAGAAAACCACCTGGCACCCTGTCAGTCAGGGGGGTGGTAGCAGTGCCACCAAACGGTGGCTACAGTCCCTTAGAGGGATGAATGGGGTCTCGTTGGGGTGGGGATCCTGCAGAAAGCTCTGGTCCTTCCCTGGAGCTCCAGTGGGGGTTATCAGCTCTTGTCCTCTGGGAATACAGGGGTCGTGCCCCCATGGTGTTCCATGCCTCAGATTACTCACAGGCAGGAATGTTGGGTTCCTCCCACAGGGCTGGGCATCTCACAGCGGGGTGATGTCATTCTGTCAGCCCTTCTGTGAGGCCCTAGTGGCCCACTGGTGAGGATGGCTCCTCCCAGGGTGGCTGCTGCCTCCCAGGAGGGAGTTATCAGGGCTGAGCCATGGAGGAGGTAAGAACACTGCTCCACCCGTTTCAGCAGCTCCTGCAGACGGCAGTAGAATGGGTACTTTTGGTTACACCTTTCATTGTAACCCAGGACACACCAACACAGCACCTCATCCAGGAGTGGCTCCCCCGAGCCTGGGTCACCTGGGTGTTAGGGTGACACCCAAAAGCAGGTGATGTCAATCCCCCAGAGTCACCCCTGTTCATGCCAGGGCCTGCCTGTGGCTGCTGTCTCTGTCACATCTGGGGGACACACAAGCAGGGAGGGGATGTTCAGAGGTGGTTGCATGAGAGAGCCCTCCAGGGCAGAGGAGAGGACCACGGGGCAAAGATGAGTGCCCAGACCTCCTGATCCAGTGCTTCTTTCCAAGAAGGGGTGGGACAGACAGAGAGGGAGAGAGATGGGGGATGCTGCAGAAGGGTGGGTGGAAAGAGATGCCCAATTACAGTGGAAGTGTCTCCAAAATCTGGGGCTGGGGCTGACCCCTGGCTCTAAAGAGTGCCCAGCTCCAGAGATGCTGGAGGGAGAAGCTCACTTTTCTGTGGAGGTAAAGGACCATGAGTGACCCTCAAATTGTGTCCTTTGGGGGGGAGAATCAGCCTATGGGAAGAACAGGCAAAACCTGGTGTGCTGAGCCCTGTCCCCAGACAGATGCTAGAGTTTCTGTGGAGCTGGGGGCAGCAGCTGGATCATTACGTGTCTCAGGCAACAAAGATCTGGCAGGAGGGTCCTAACTCATCCCCTCATTGGAGACCACTGAGGTTTTGGGGGATTCGGACCCCTCCCCTGCAGCAGAACAGGTGGGAAGGGCACACAGCAGTTTTGCTTCTGCAAAAGAGGCTTGTCTCCCATCTCTTCCCACGTGGATACTGGCACAGAGGCATCATCTCAAGATCAGGACTGGTTTTGCTGTGCAAAGAGCCCTGGAAATTTGGGGGCTGGCAGGTGTGTGTGGAGTTTGCCAGGGATACAGCAGGAACGAGGTCGATGGGGCTGATGAAAGGATGGATGAGAAGCGTTGGCCTCTCCCAGCTGCAGAAAGCTGGTGATTTTATCACCCTCAGTGTGGCAGGTATTTTCCAAAGTCAAGGAGACTGGCCTTGTCCCAAAAAGCCTGCAGGTGAGGACAAGAGGATGTTGAGGGCTGAGGTCTGGTGTTAGTCAGTACTAATAGAGATGCTGATGACTTTTAAGGGAATCGCCTCTGTTTTTTCCTCCTCTTGCTCATCCGTTCAAGGCTTGGGGACCCTGTGCCCTTGTGAGATCCTTGGAAGGGGCAGCAATCTCCTGCACGAAGGGGAAAGCTGTCTGTCTGTGTGGGGTTTGTGGGCATGGTCCTTGTGGGTACCCCTGATGGGCAACAGGACATGTTTGCAAACAGGGTGTGAGTCCTGGAAGATGATACCAGAGAAGGTGCCCCAGCCTGGGACCTCGAAAGGGGACGCCAGGATCAACCCCGACCCATCTCCAGCTTTTTCTGTCAATGAGTCCTGTGCTCATCAGAGCTCCTCTAAAAACACTCCCATGCATTCAGTGTGATGTTTTCCCCAGGGCAGCCCCAGCCAGACCCCCCAGCTGCTTGTCCTGTTGCAGAGACACGTCCAGGCTGGTGGCAGTGGTGCAGCCACCTGCACCGGCCCCGCTGCCATCCCCACAGCCCGAGGTGAGGGTGACTTCACTGGCAGCCCGGGGCTGGCTCAGGAGAGGCAGCAGCTGCAGCTCTGGCTGGGACTTACACCTATCACTCTGTAACTTCTGACAGAGGCTGGATTTGCTGAAATGTTCATTGGATTTTTTCCAGCCTGCTGGGGCCCATAAATCTTGCCGTGTAGGGGCTGCTTCTGCTCCTTTCCCTCGGTGAGCAGGGCTGGTATTTTTCTTGGAGGGTGAGACTGGTTGCAAGGCTCCTTCCAGCACCTGCTGCTCCACCTCGAGCCGCATTCCTGGGCAGTGGTGGAGAACGGATCTGTCTCCGCCGATCGGCGACACTGCGGCCCCGAGCCGGCCCTGCTCCCCTGAGCCCTGCAGCAGGGTGGGGAGGGGTGCTGGTGCTGGCCCTGCTCCCCCCGAGCTGGCCCTGCTCCCCCCGAGCTGGCCCTGATTCCCCCGAGCTGGCCCTGCTCCCCCCGAGCTGGCCCTGATCCCCCCGAGCTGGCCCTGCTCCCCCTGAGCCCTGCAGCAGGGTGGGGAGGGGTGCTGGTGCTGGCCCTGCTCCCCCCGAGCTGGCCCTGATCCCCCCGAGCCGGCCCTGCTCCCCCCGAGCCGGCCCTGCTCCCCTGAGCCCTGCAGCAGGGTGGGGAGGGGGTGCTGGTGCTGGCCCTGATTCCCCCGAGCTGGCCCTGCTCCCCCCAAGCCCCCTGCAGCAGGGTGGGGAGGGGGGCTGGTGCTGGCCCTGCTCCCCCCGAGCCGGCCCTGCTCCCCCCGAGCCGGCCCTGCTCCCCCCGAGCTGGCCCTGGCCCCCCTGAGCCCGCCCTGCTCTCCCCGAGCCCCGCAGCAGGGTGGGGAGGGGGTGCTGGTGCTGGTCCTGCTCCCCGAGCTGGCCCTGCTCCCCCCGAGCTGGCCCTGATTCCCCCGAGCTGGCCCTGATTCCCCCGAGCTGGCCCTGATCCCCCTGAGCCGGCCCTGCTCTCCCTGAGCCCTGCAGCAGGGTGGGGCGGGGATGCTGGTGCTGGCCCTGCTCCCCCCAGCCCCTGCAGCAGGGTGGGGAGGGGTGCTGGTGCTGGCCCTGCTCCCACAGAAGCCCATTCTGTCCAGTCATCAATCTGTTTCAGAGCCAGAGGGCCTGGCGGAGCCCCTGCTAGGGTCAGCAGTCTGAAGACCACCCCTCACTGCTGCTTTTTGGACACGTGGGCCAGAAACAAGCCATGAATGCTGGATGTCCTGTTCAGCATCCATTCCTGGGGGACTTCCCTGGCTCGGCTGGGAGTAGGATGTGGAGCACGCCTCAGGCCATTCGTGGGACTCTCTTTCCTCTTTTGGCATGGGCCTCTCTGTGCCTCGCATCTGGGGCTTGCTCAGGAGACCTTGTTGCTGCCACAGGGAGCTCCCAGACCCCAGTCTGTGATTCCTGACGTGCAGGATCTCTCCCCCTGCCTGCGTGGGCCACCTTGATCTGCAGGTGGGCAGAGCACTGGCTGCATCCAAAGGATCGGCTGGCAAGGAGCAGGCAGGTGGCTGGGCTGGGGCAGCCTGGCTGGGCCAGCTCTGCATGCCCATCATTTCACACTGCTCTCACAGACTGGGATCTCCAACACCCTGGATGCTTTCCATCCACTGGTCATTTACCAGTGCCTCAGGCACGCTCCAGAGCCCACCTCTGAATGAGGAGCTGTGCTCTGGCCCTCGTCGCGATGCACCACAGAATTGTGGTGCCACTGAGAGATGCCTCAGTACTGAGTGAATGTCTTCCTTAGTCACCTCCCACCACAGCCCTCTTGCCCCTGTCACCTGGGCAGTTTTCCCTGTCCCCAGCATTCTCCAGATGCCCCATGGTCTCACTGTATGTGTGCACCACAAGAGATGGTGAGCGTGGGGATGCTGAGTGAGCCTCAGGCTCTTCCTAGGCCACCTGGGATGTGCAAAGGGAAGTGTGTGCATGTAAAAGGGGGCACTGAGATGCACTGAGAGGGCAGCGTGTGTAAAGCCAACTCTGGAGACCTCTTCCTTTGCTGGAATCGTGTTACATGCCTCACTGTAATCAGCCTCTGGCTTTCCTCGAAGAATGAGCAATTGTTTCAGTGATCTGCCAGAGCAGAGTTATGGGCATGTCAGGCTGGCACAGGGGGGCTGTAAAACCAGATCTGCCTGAACCACGGCCATCGTTTGTCAGAAGGAAACCACCTGCCCAGAGAAAAAGGGATTTATTTGCCTCTTCCTTCATCCCATTCTCACAGGTAGGACGTTGGCTCTGTTGCAACCCACCCCAGAAGGAGAAGGTAACCCAGATTAATAGATTCCTTGGGGTGGATTAGAGTGAAATGACACTGAATGATCAGTGCTTATAAATACATATATATGTAGGGCTTATCTTAGAACAGTTTGGTTTCAATGGAAAATGGCTATGTAGCCGATTTGGTTATTATCTATAGTAATACAAAAGCATAAAAATAACACTTAAGAAGATGTAAAAGGGAAGAGAAAGAGAAAGAAGGGATAAGAACAAATGTTTATACAGTTATCACCCACAAGCAGGTGCAGTGGCAAAACCTGGTTGTTGCAATTTCGATGTAAGTTGGTCAAAGTGATGTTCACAGTCTTGATCTGTCAGGGGTGGAGGAAGCCTGCAAAATGCAATGATCAATAGATCAATAGATCAATAGATGCCCAGGCTTGGTGGGAACACCCAGGTACCTCCCCTGGGGCAGGGAGTCCTGGGCTGCATGACTTAACAGGTGGATCAGGGGGACTTTGAGGGTCTTTGATGGTTTATGACACCCTTTAAGACATGACAGCTGCTTCTCCTGTCATCTTAGCTGAGCCAATTCTGGCCCATCAAAAAGGGATTAATAACTTCAGGTTTATATGTGAATGTCCCCAGTACTTCCCTGGAAGGGAGTTTTCACATCTGAGCCAATTAAGGGAGGACATGATAAAAATAAATATCCTGCCTCCAAGAATCTGCTCATTGTTGGCCTCTCCCCTTGTCTACCTCTGAGGCCAGCTCATCCCCTTGGGATGTGTCTGTGTGTGTGTGTGTGTGTACCCCTTCTGCCCCTGGGTGGCTACTTTGGGGCATAGTCAGCAAAGCACTTGCTGCTTTAGCAAGTGGCCAGTTGTTTTGAGTCACTAACCATTAACATTCCAGGCTCTCACAGGCTCCTCGGGGAGTGTCCGTCCCTGCTGCTACCAAAAGCAGCATTTCACACCCAGTTCAGTTCTGTTCCCTGATGCTCCTTACCCAGCATCCCGCTCCCCACAGGTATCCTAAAAACCTGCACGTTTTGGCCCCAGAGCATCCTGCATTTTTCTGCTGTTGCACAGGGACAAGTCAGGGGAGTTTTCTGCTGATGGCACATGTCTCTGTTCTCCTGCTCTCCTCTGAATGGTCTCCCTCTGCAGTGGTTTGACTGGGTAAATACCTCACAGTTGCCCAAATTTTCCTGTTCTGTTTGTTTCCAGGGATATGTCATTGGAGGTGTTTGATACCCAGCTGCAGCCACGGATTATCTCCAGCAGTGTGACTTTTGTGGCTTTCCAACCAACCATCACCCATTAAACACTGTGTGCCAGGGAAAGGTCATGGAACAGCTCTGCAGAGAGCACACCTTGCTCCCCAGCTCCTCCTGTAAAATGTCAAGTATCTTACAAGTGAATCAAGGACTTGGGATGCAACTCCATTCAAATTTAAACGTGTGTTCCCTTGAGCTGCTGAATTTGACCTGAAACATTCAGCCAAATTCCTGGTCCTGGGGCACTGCAGAGACCTGGTGAGACATTCCAGCTCCTGCCACTTTCTGTCCACACCTGTCCCCCTTGTATCTGACTGTATTGATGCTGGTGCTCTGGGCCACCACTGTGTGCCAGTTTGGATGCCCAGTGCATGACAACATCTGGTCTTTGGGCCTTAATCCCATTTCCACTCTAGCTGTGTTATTAGTTCCCAGTTTTGATGGATGGGCTTGTTAGCCTTATGTGGGCCTGGTATTTCTGGGACTGAGAGATTTTAGCCTGCTAGCCTGCTAACTTTCTCCCAAGGGAGAAATTCTTAAGAAAGCTTCTTCTCAAAACAAATCCTAACAAAGAACTCTCCTTTCTCAAAACAACCTTTCTCCAGGTGGTGTTTTGCTTTTCTGGTTCTCAAAACATTCTAGTTGTTTCTCTGGTTTAACCCATGGAATTGGAGAGGTGTCATTCCTATTCACCAACCATGTTGTCTGTATCAGAACACTATATAAAAGTAGTAAGAATGAGGCAATAAAATTTTTCTATGCTCTTTGCCTTCTGAAATATTTGGAGACTCTCATCTTTTTTCGTGTCCTACAATGACAGCCTTATGTTCCTCATGAAACATCTTTCTTTTGTATTTTCTGATTAAAAAAAACTCTGTTTCATCTTTATGGGGAATACAGCACCAATTTCTGGGCTGCAGCTTCATTTAAGCTCTTTGGCCTGAGCTAACAAAAAACCCCTCAGCATGGTTGATTTTCCAAACCAGAGCTACCTGCCCAGCATCTTTCCTGCAATGTGGAGTGACACTCTGCTCAGGTGTTGGTTGTCTGTCCCCCAAGCCCCCACCTGTCTGGGGACTGCCAGCACACCAGGGTGCTCTTTGGGGACGTTTTGTGGTCTGGTAGCCACAAGGGTTGGATTCAACAAAAGGCTGGGTTGGTTGATGGGTGTTTGTGGTGTCCCCATCTGCTCTGTTGAGTTCTCAGCACGTGAACATCTGCAGTTGGGTGCCTCACCACAGGTCAGCTCGGCCAAAGGCCACAGGAACTCTGTCTTACTGAAACTCTGTCAGTGGTGACACTGCTCAGTTTGTGCATGAGGGGCCACTGGTTGGAGCCATCAGCCTGTCACCAGGAGATGGGCTTTCCAGGCTGCTGGCACCAAAAGAAACTCTTTGGAAGAGTCTCCCATACAGCTTACACAGCTCTCTGGGAAGCTTTCTTGAAGAGAAGCAAAAACTGATGGAGGATGATGAAGGGTAGATTGATGAATGTAGATGAAGTTGAAGGAAGGCAGATTTCGTTGGATATCAGAAAGGAATTCTTCTCTGTGAAAGTGGTGACACCCAGGCACAGGGTGCCCAGAGCAGCTGTGGCTGCCCCTGGATCCCTGGGGGTGTCCAAGGCCAGGTTGGACAGGGCTTGGAGCAACCTGGGACAGTGGAAGGTGTCCCTGCCCAGGGCAGGGGATGGCACTGATGGGTTTTAAGGCCCCTTCAAACCTGAACCATTTTAAGATTCTCTGATTCTATGAAAAATGAGGACCCTTGCCTAAGGAGGTCAAGCAACTTGGCTGATCCCAAAGTGAGAACCTGTGTGCTGGAGAGATGCTCCAAAGGGATGCAGCCCTTCCAGACTGGAAGAGAAAGGATGGGTCCCTGTGCCTCAGCTCTGGTCAGTCTCCTCATGGTTTGGCCAATAGTTCTGGGACCAGCTGAGAAACAACTCCAGCACTGTCCTGCCTTTGGTGTTTCCAGCTGTGCCCCTGCACCACGTGCCACCAACCTGAGTCCAGTCCTGTGGGTCATGCATGGGATGTACAGGGGCCTAAATCTGCTCCTAGAGCTGAGACCTCCCCTTGGGGTCTGCCTGGTGGCCCAGAGAGAGGCAGTAATTCTTCCAGAAAAACAGCTTCATCCCATGCTCAGCTCCAGCTGGATGACCAAGGCAGGGGAGCTGCAGGGGAGTGTGTGTGTACAGGATACTGAGGCTGGAGGCTTTGTGGGGGCTGGATTACAGTCTGCACCCAGACTGGTGTTTCAGAGTGGCTGGAAATGCTGCCTGCTGTTTGCTTCCTTTCTTTCATCGTTTTCAGATCCAAAGAAACAGCTGAAACCTCTGGAAACAGCAAACTTAAAAGGAGAAAAAAAAAAAAAACCCCAACCCTAAAACTAAAGATCAAGGGATCTTGGAGGGCTTTATCTTCCAAGAATCTGGGTTTATTTTTGGGAAGGCAGAAGGGGCAGAGCAGCAAAAGGCAGCAGATAGCCCCTGCTGGTCCCACTGGGTTGTGGGTGCCACAAGCCCAGCCCATATCTTGGATATCTTGGATCCAGCTGGGCAGATCCCAGGCTGTGGAGAGCCAAGACTCAGATTTATTTCTGCAGTTTCCCATTATCTGAATGTCCTGCTGGAACAGCACCAGGGGACTGTGCTGGGAGTTTTGTAACACTGTTTTCTACAGCAGTGCCTGGAGCCTGCACATCCCACACCCATCCCCACTTACTGCCTCAACCAAAGTGTCAGATGAGGCCAAAGAGGTATTGCCTGTCCTGCAGCACCCCAGATACTCATGTCCAAGATAAATGGAAGCTCCCTGCAGTGTCACTGAGAGGTGAGAGAGTGTGGGATGCTGGCCCTGGAAGAGGAGGTGTGTCCCAGCTTCATTCCTTTTTCCTAGGCTGTATGTTTGCATCGGGCAGTGTGATTTGACCCTGGCTGCAACTCTGCCTTTCAGCTCCATGGAAGTTCTTCCTTGACTCTCCAGAAATATTTTTCCATCAGGGAGCTGGGATCTAGTCACAGACTATGAAATTAGGCAAATTGCCACCCATTTGCCCCAAAATTAAAGCTGCTGCAGCGAGAGACATTAGCAACATCTCACCTTGAGGCAAATTGAGTCAGAGTGGCCAGCAAAGGGTCAACTCCCACCTGCATTTGAGCTAAAGGCAGAGGTGTGATGTGTTCCCCTAATGCTGTGGTTCTCCTGCAAAATACAGCATCCCTTAGTGCAGGACCCCTTTCCACTGGGGGCACACAGGGTTGCTCTGCAAAACACTGCTGGTGTGAAAAAAATCACCTGGCTAGGCAGGAAAAGCCCATGCAGGTTTTCCTGTAACATTTGCAGGTAGAAGAGCTGGGCAGCAACTGTCATTTAAGGAAAAGATTTCTGCACATCTGCAAAATAACACTGTCTGAGGTTGAGGGGTTTGTCTGCACAGGGCTTCAGAGGTGTCAAACAGTGGGTTTCTTGGGTGGGTTTCTTTATTTCTGGGTTTCTGCATGTGGCACGTTATTTTTTAAGAGCATGACACTGCCTTAAAGACAAAACTGGTTGGAAGCTGTCAGCCTTCCCTCTGAACTCCAAAACGCTTGGGCAAAGCCAGATGAGGCAAAGACACCTTGGGTCTGTCTGGCCCAGCAGGTCCAGGTGTCCTAGGGTGACTTTATGATGCTTGTATCCCCAGTTGTCTGTTCTGTGTTGGATAATCTGTCCTGTACCTTCAAGGCTGGTTCCAAGAAGAAGCGTGCAGTTTGTTTTGAGAAACTTCTGGAACTCCCACTCCTTCTTCTGGGACTGTGCTGTCTTCAGACAGACGGACGGAGAGGTTTTTTTCCTTTTTTCCTTTTTAATTGGTTTTTGGCTAGCTGAATGAGGAGGAACAAGAGCAAGTGATGAGGGCTGAAGAAGCTCCACCGTACAAGCAGCAAGAAGGAAACACAAGCTTTCCTAGGGGCCATAGGTTTTTGGAGGATGCACATCCCTGAGTACAGCCAGATCGTGAGCCCTCTCTGCCTGGTTACCCACAAGAAGAACGATTTCCAGTGGGGCCCTGAACAGCAACAAGCCTTTGCCCAGATCAAGCAGGAGATCACACCTGTGGTAGCCCTTGGTGCAGTCAGGACAGGACCAGAGGTGAAGAATGTGCTTTACTCTGCAGCCAGGAACAATGGTCTGTCCTGGAGCCTGTGGCAGAAGGTGCCTGGTGAGACTCGAGGACGAGCACTGGGATTCTGGAGCCCAAGTTACAGAGGGTCCAAAGCCAACTACACTGCAACACCAGGTGTCTCAGTGTCTCACCCTTGCCCCAGCAGGAGCTGCCTGCTCTGGGGAGGCTGCTTGGCTGCACAGGGATGCGTGCCTGTGGCTGGGACACAGCGTGCACAATCCTGCTGGGCAGCTCCAGCTGGGGGCTGCAAAACACAAATCTGCCCGTGGCAGCCACGCCTCAGCCACTCACCCAAGAGCTGACCTCCCCTGCCAGGGTTGCCAGGCTTTCCAAAAGCCAATAACAAGGGTTTAACAATTCAATTGGGAAAGTCCTTATTTCCTACTGAAACTGGGCAAAACCTGCAGCTGCTGCAATGCTCCTGACATGGTGGATGTCAAAGCACACGCGAGGTGTTGGGTGCTGGAGAGGGAGGGATGGGGAGAGAAAGGATAATTTTTAATTTTTCAGAACACTTTTCATTAATAAAGCACCTGTGTGTGTGCACATAAGGCCCTGCTGTGGTGGGGAGTGGGGCTGTGCTGTGCTGGGGGGCTGTGCCAGCTCCTATCCCCAGGCAGGGCTGTCCTGGTCTGATGTGGCCAGGAGTAATCCCACACAATTATTATGAACAAGTGCTGTTTCCCTTGGAAATAAAGGGCCTTCTTTCAAAATATCCAATTTTTATGAAAGATTGTTTTTTTTCTGTGGCCAAGTTTGATTAGGATTTTTTTTTAATTATGATTTTTTTAAAGGTGTTTTTTTTTTTCTTTAATCTGAAACTGTCCCAGAAAACCCCATCAGAAAGAATGGAAAGAGCATGGAAAGAGCAATGTGTCTTCTGCTACAGTGCAGCCAGGCTTGGTCTGATGAGTATCCCTGGTTCATTTATCTGAGGCCCTGGCACAGGTTGCTCAGGGTAGCTGTGGCTGCCCCATCCCTGGGAGTGTTCAAGGCCAGATTGGCTTGGAACAACCTGGTCTAGTAGAAGGTGTCCCTGCCCGTGGCAGAGGGGGGAAGGAGATGAGTTTTAAGGTTCCTTCCAGCCAAAACCATTCCATGATTCTACATAGCCAGTAATGCTGTAATAGAGCAGAGGAAAACCACATGAAAAAGCAAAATCCATCAGAGCCAAAGCATCAGCACTCACCACAGCATGCCCTGCACTCTTGCCTAATGTACAGAAACTAGATTAGGAATCTCCCAGGAAAGTAAGAAAACCTCTTTCTCCTGGGCTACCTTCTCCCACACAGGGAGGAGGGATCCTTAAACTGGTGTGGGGTTGCTTTGCCAACCACATGGCAATGGCCAGGCTCTCTGTGGCATTCAAACTGACTGCCTGTGCTTTGCATGGCACAGTCTGTGGCCTGAAGTTCAAAGTTTTTGACTGGGCATTACAAAGTTTCCCAGAACATTTGAGCACGCGAGCTTGGCGTTGGCACAGCCATAAATAAGCTCGGTGCTGGTGCTTTCCATCCCCAGCACTGTGAGTGAGCACATCAGGGGTTTCTCTTTCCTGTGAAAAGCCCATAAACCCGCCAGGTAATTAATTTTCTGCTTTTGAGGAGAGCTTAGTCTGGCAAAGAGTTCAAGGCAGGAGCATTAGCAGAGCTCAGCTTCCGCTGAACCCTGGGAGAGATGGATGTACCTTCCCGTCCAGTCGGGAGGCTGCAGTGAAAGCAAAACAGGCTTCCTAACAGGAATTGCATCCTGAGTCATTACTTTCAGATACTTGAGTGTCAGCCAAGGACATACAGTGAGTGTGTCCCAGTGAGAGCCCTGTTGATTTTATTGTCCTGTTATTCCACTGTGCATGAGGGCCCTTCCGGGGGGTGTTGAGGGGAGGGCTGATTCTGGGGGCTGTTTCTGCCCCTCTCATTGTTGCATTAGTCATCCTGAGGGAGCAGGGTTACAGCTTTCTCCACGTGCTGGGATCACCGACCTGCAGTTCTGTGTGAGGTGATTTGATGAAAGAAAAACACGTTTTGCCAAGTCTTTTTGTGCTGATTGCTCTTCCCTGACGACCTGCCATCTGTGCCCCAATCAGCTCCTCGTGCAGGTGGGCTGGCTGGTGGCAGCAGGTCACCACAGAGGAGCTGCTGCATGCTGAGAGCAGGAGCTCTGGGTTCATGGGCAACTGCTCGTGGCTTGTGTGCAATCCCAGGTACTGCTCACAGGTCAGCTGGGCTACCTGGGCCACTCAGGTCAGCAGGCCAGGCCATGCCTGCCCAGCACACTCTCCTGTGGGTCCCCCACTCAGGGCCATGCCCCCTCTTGGCCCCAGGAGTGTGACCACCAGCCCCCTGGTAGACACTGCATGGGCTGGGGGCCTCGTGCACCATCCAGGGTGGGTCCCTGCTCCAGGGCTGGCCTTTGGCTGCTGCTGCTGCAGTGGAAGCACAAGTCAGGGCTTTGTTATGACCCGACAGAACAATGGCACATCGCCTTGGGGACAAATGCCTACCTGCAAGGAGTGACATTATTTACCCTCCATGCTGCTTGTCCTCTCTGTCCCTTCCTTTGCCCCATCCTGCTGAGCCAGGGGGGATCCACAAGGACCATCAAGTCAATCTCCTGGCCCTGCAAAGGACACCACAACAACCCCACCCTGTGCCTGAGAGCGTTGTCCAAACACTCCTGGAGCTCTGGCAGCCTCAGGGCCGTGCCCATCCCTGGGGAGCCTGGGCAGTGCCAGCACCTCTGGGGGAAGAACCTCTTCCTAACATCCAACCTAAACCTCCCCTGACCCAAGTTCACACCATTCCCTGTTTCTGGGCACCGGAGAGCAGAGATTGGTGCTCGCCCCTTCACTGCCTCAGGAGGAAGCAAATGCCTCTGCAGCAGCTTGGTGCATTTTTTTGGGGGCTGGTGGACCACTCCCCCTGCGGCCGCCCGCTGTGTGTGAGTGTTTTATTGTTTGCCTGTTGAGGTGTGAATGAAGTAATGGGCTTTCTCAGTCACTTCATCCGTCTCGGCTGACAGCTTTGCTTAGACACATTGTGCCGTGCTGTATAAACCCTGTCACCTTGCCATCTCCAAACAGACAGCTTCCTCTGGGAAACTGTAATCAAGCCCTCCCGAGCACTCAGCTAGCACTGTCCACGGCTCGTAAATCACGGCAGCTTTCCTGGAAAACGCCGAGAGGAGACAGCCGGAGCGACACGCACGCAGCCGGCCGCGGGTCCCACGGGCAGCAGGGCTTCCCGGGAAGGAGGGAGGCTTCGGCTGCTCAGGGGACCGAGCCTGCATGGGCCACGAGGACCTCGGCAAGGCGAGCTAATGTCTCTGCTGAGCCCAGCACTGCACAAGACCCTGCATCAATGGGCAGTGTCAGAGCATCTCTGACGTGCCTGAGGTTGGAAGTGCCCCTTTTGGGAGCCAGGGCTGATCCAGTGGCCGTGGGATGCTTGACGGGGTCACTGCATAAACCTCTCAGGAGAACAACACACGGGGCTTTTCTCCATCCACCTGGGTTTAAACCGTGTGCCCAGAGGACAGACAGCTGCTCCTGTTAGCAACCCATGCCTCTCCCTCAGTTATTTTGGGAAGGATGCTCAGCCAGATTCAGCTGGGAGCTGGTGGGGGGGAACATGGTGACCGTGAGGAGCTGCCACCACCAATCCTGGAGCTGCCACCACCAATCCTGGAGCTGCCACCACCAGTTCTGGAGCTGCATAGGCATGGATATGTCCTATGGGACTGGCTGTTCTGGTTGGCTGGGGCTGTGGAGAGGTGGTTCATTCTCCTGCCAAATGCTCACTTGTCCAGGGACACTTCAGCTGGAAAAAGGCATCATGCTCTTCTCTCTCATTTTTATCTGCTGGCTTGGGAAGTTCAGGCACATGGAAAGAGAAGCAGGATGGGAATGACTGTTTCAGCATGGCTGGAGAAGGTCTGTCCTACTACTGAAGGGACCAGGCTCCCACTTCCTGACTGACCTCTGTTGCCATCAGTTTTGGACAACAACAAGGCTCTAGGGACCAAAGCCCTCATTTCATGCCCCTTTTTCCCTGCACTCCATCACCAGTCTATCCATTCATCCTTTGCCCGAGTCCAAACTTCTGGCCAAGGCTCTGAAATCCACAAAAGAGATCAGCAAGCTGCCTATTTTGTAGAAGATGAAGGCAAGTTGCTGGTCCAGCACAGCTGGTGGGGATGCACAGATCTGGCCTGGGATGATGGAGCATTAAACACCAGTGAACAGGAAAGGAGACAGGCCCAAGCAGAGCTGGGGGTCTCTGTGTAATGCAAGAGGACTTTCAGTCTCTTTTCAGAGCCTGCAGCAGCAGGTTGAGCTAGAGCAGAGTGCATTAGCCTGGGATTAGAAGGCTGATGATCACCCAGCAGTGCTGTCATCCCTCAGTGTGACAGACACTCACAGGTTTTGCTGGCACAGTCCTGGAGGATGGACCAGTGTGGCCAGTGTGTGTGTGTGGGGAGAGGGAGTGAGCCTGGGCCCCGAACTCCCAGCCCAATTCAGGAAACCATCAGCATGATATGCAGCCCTAATTAGGCGAATAAACTCAGTAAAGAATTCAAACATAAATTTGCTCTTGCTGATTTCGGGCTTCGCACATGTTCACCGAGCGGACGGGTTCCCCCAGGACCCCGGACTGAGATCTGCACTATCTCTGATTTATAAGGTCCTCTTGGATATGTTAAATATAGTATTAAGTGTAATAAATGCAGATCATGTTCCTAAATATTCTGTGATTTATGCCCAGGCTCCTTCCCCGGAGAGCTGGGCTCATAAATCCTCTGGGCAGATCTGTAGTGGGGGGCACTTTCCTCGGGCGGGTTGGAGAGTTAATAAGCAGGAAGGGACCAGCAAGTATGAAAGGGAGAAGGGGAGAAAAGCCAAGAGAGAAAGAGGAGGGAGCTGTGGCGAAGGAGGGAGGGTTCCCATTGCCCTTTTTATTGGTGTTTGTGGCACCCTCTGTTGGGCAGCAGGACGCTGGGATGCTCCTGCTGGGCATGGGGCTCTGGATGGCTCCTCCATGCCAGGCAACAGAGCTCTAATGGAGTCTGTGGAACAGCCCTGAGGCTCTCGGCACTTTTCTGTGGGTAAGATAATGCAGTCCTGGTTTGCAGCTTTGGTGGTTTGCTTGGCTGAGCATCCTCCTTTGCTGGCTTAAAATAGTCTAATATTATAGTGGCATGGGCTGCTCTTTGCCTCCCTTCTCCCTTTGCCTCCCTTCTCCCTTTGCCTCCCTTCTCCATGCAGCACCCAGCATGAGGATTAAACAGGGGAAATGCTGACATAAAGGCAGGAGGATGTGCTGGGAAACCCTGGAACCCAGCTGGAGGGAATGGGAGGTGGTTTACTCACATCCAGCAGTGCACAGCCTCGGAAGGGATGTCTCTGGGGATGTCCAGCACAGGTCTCAGCCCTTCTCCTGGGGACCACAATGAGACCTGCACATCAGCATGGCCTTTGCTAGATGGGGCAGCTCTCAGAGCCTTGCAGTGGTGTTAACCCCCCACAGCCTGGAGACTAGGGCTGCTGCTGGCGAGGGCTCAGGGGTGTGGAACAACAAAGATGCTGTCCCTGCAGGGCTGTGGCAGTGGCTTTTCTCAGCCCAGCTGTCTTCTTAGTGTGGCCAGCAGGACCAGGAAAGTAATTCTTCCCCTGGTGAGGCTGCACCTTAAGTAGCGTGTCCAGTTCTGGGCCCCTCAGTTTGGGAAGTACATCGAGATGCTTGAATGTGTCCAGAGGAAGGCAACAAGGCTGGTGAAGGGCTTGGAAAAAAAGCCCCATGGAGAATGGCTGAGGGAGCTTGGGTTGTTTAGCCTAGAAAAAAAGGAGGCTCAGAGGGGATGTTACCACTATCTACAACTACCTGGAAAGGTGGCTGTAGCCAGGTGGGTCTCTTCTCCCAGGCAACCACTGACAGAATGAGAGGACACAGTCTTAAGCTGTGCCAGGGGAAGTTTAGGTTAGATGTCAGAAAAAAATTCACTGAAAGAATGATTGGGCAATGGAATTGTCTGCCCAGGGAGGTGGTGGAGTCACCGTCCCTGGGTGTGTTTCAAAAATGACTGGACGTGGCACAGGGTGCCATGGTTTAGTGGAGGAGGAGGTGTTACCTTAGGTCATAGGTTGGACTTGATGATCTCAAAGGTATTTTCCAACCCACTTCATTCTGTGATTCTGTGATTCTTCAAATTTGTGTCTGCTGACGCAGTCCTTCTTCGCTGTTCTCTCTCCCCTTCCAACCCTAGCCACCTCTTTTGTTTTGTCCTGGGTGTGATTCCCCCTCTTTTGTTCCTCAGACTCTTCTGACAAGGTCCAGACTCCCGCAGACCAGCCCATCACAGACCTTCACTCTCCTCCCTATCAACCCCTGACCTTCCCTTCCCACCCCTTCTCCAGTGCCCATTCTCCATCCCCACCACTGAGCACACCAGCTCATCACCCTGGCCCCTTCTTCCCATGGGACCACCCTCTCCAAAGCTGTTGCTGCAGCTCAAGCACTGTCTTGGCAGTGTGGGGACCAGCAGCCAGAACTGTGCCTCCCACTCATGCTCCCCAGGCCCCCCTTGCAGTTATTTCTCACTCCCTGCCATGAGAAAGCAGCCCAGGGTAAGGTGTGCTCACTGATGGGAAAGCAATGGTGCAGTATGGCAAGGCTGGCAGGTTCAGAATAGGAACTCTGGGCCAAATGGGAAGAGGACCTGTTTGAAAGAGCCTGGCAAAGGGAGGAGAAAAGGGAGCAAAAATGGAAGAAGTGAAAAAAAAAGCTGTGGATTGACATCAGTGTGCCCTGTGGAGAA
Organism: Nicator chloris; assembly: GCA_013400495.1. NCBI lineage: Eukaryota > Metazoa > Chordata > Aves > Passeriformes > Pycnonotidae > Nicator > Nicator chloris. The sequence goes on along the minus strand of WAAE01011543.1, from coordinate 60,739 downwards.
AGGTTCATTTGTGATCGCAGACCATGCTTCCCTAGGAGGACAGGAGGGTGATTTATCTGCAGGAACAAGGGATGGGTCAGAGATGGCAGATGTGAAACACAAGATTTGGTCAGAGAAAATGGCCCAGACAGCCAGCAAGGGAGGCTGTTGTGGGAGAGAGGAGTCCACAGTGCCTTTTTTGGGGGATGATTGTCCCAGTTTGCCTCCTTGGTGCACAGAAGGATAATCCCAGGGTGCAGTGGGGACCAGTGCACCACTAATGATCATATTTCCAGTTTGCTCACTTTATCACTGCTCACCCATGGCTGAGGCAGGAGAGCTGGAGTGGGGCATGAGCCTGGTGCTGTAATGACCCTGCTCTGCATTGACGATTTCCAGTAAAAATCCATCATGATTAATACATTGAATTTGTCACAGCCTAGACTTTCATGACAAAAACCATGACTTTTTGGGTTTTCTCACAACAAGTCATGTTTGTAATCTAATAAGCACTGCTCCCCCACAGTCCTTTACAAACTCAGCTCTGTTTGGTTCCTAGGTCGTCACAGATGGGAAAATGACCAGAGCTGTGAAACACTTTCATGCCATTTGTCAAGTTTTATTAAATGGCTTGGAATATTTTTATTGCCAAACAAGGGTTTCTCAGTGGGGTTTGGGACCCTGCATGGGCCCTGCTCCATCCCCAGAGCTTTTGTGTGTTTTTTGTGACTCTTTTCCCCTCTATTGCCCCCACAAACAGGCAGCCTCAATGAGAATCTGAGATTTCTCAACAGCCTGGTGCCAAGTAGGGGAAACCTAGAGGAGCAGTTGTATTCAGTTGCTTGAGGTAGTTCAGTGCAAAACTGTGGACTGAAAATGGCAGCAAAGAGGCAGTGAGGTACAAAACCTGCTAAACCATTTTTCTTTTACTGCAAAGAAAAACACTGCACAAAACTTTGTCCCCATTGGTATGTGCTGTAAGAACCTCCCATAGATGAGGATGGGACATGCAGGTCACATCACCAGCATGACACCTCTGCCCTCCATCCCTGGCCATCCCTTCCCTGTGCCATGTGATTTCATGCCATGCCATGCCATCCTGCCCTATCTCACCCCATTACCTATTGCTCAGTGTTGGCCTCTTCATTCCCTGTTTGCAAATAATTTCTAAGGTCAATGCAGGGACTCTTGCATGGAGAATGCATCCCATCCTGTCAAAAAGTCTTTTGATCTAAATTTTTTCAATGACAATAGAGAAAGAGGGTTATAAAAAAAAGAGAGATTTTTTTTTACATGAGCAGACAGGGGTAGGACAAGGGTGAAAAGTTTTAAACTAATAGAGATTTAGATTAGATGTGAATGAAGAAGTGAATGAAGAAATTCTTCCCTCTGCCCTGGCACAGGGTGCCCAGAGAAGCTGTGGCTGCCCCATCCCTGTGAGTGTCCAAGGCCGGGTTGGACAGGGCTTGGAGCACCCCGGGATAGTGGAAGGTGTCCCTGCCATGGCAGAGGGTGAACTTTAGGGTCCCTTCAACATAAACTACTCTGTGACTCTCTAAAGAATGTGAAATCCTGGCAGCTGATGTGAACTGTACAGTAACAGGCTGGTCTCAGTACATCATCTGCGAGGCCTGATGGTATTTATGACCCACATGACATAAAACCTGTGTACAGTTTAGCTATTTATGGAAGAAATTTCAGGGTTTTGGCAAAGAATGGAAAGGATACAGGTTTGGAAAGTTCTTCTGCCCTGGGGCTTCATCATGAGAGTTGGGGAGTCCTCACTGTAGGAAATTGTTGCAGGAGAGTTTGCCTGGGAGACAAAAGTGTCTTGATTGTTTTGATCAGACTTTAATTATTAGGCAGGAAGATGGGGCTTATCTGGGGGCAGACAATGCACTCCTGTTAGACCCAGCGAGGTACAGCCAGACCCCCAGATGACCTGGGTGTCTTGGAGGACTCTGCAGGACCTCTGTGTTTCTGTGTCCTAGGCAGTGATTATCTGGGCAGAATTTAACGCTAATATTTTTCTGTCTCAGGGGAATTTTCTTCCCGTGATGACAGCAAGGCTGGGGTGGTAAGCAGCCCAGGCAGACTGTGGGGATGAAGGTGTAACCTGCAGACAAGGGAGCACCAGAGGGCTGTCCTGAAGAGGTGCCCCTGGCCATGTGGTACCAAACACAGGGCCCTGCTCAGTGCCTAAGCCTTAGGGCAGTGCTTTGCCCCACACATTTTGTCAGGCTGAGTTCTACAGTACCCTGAAGGCTGAGGGCTCTGTAAGATTAACTCTGAAATCAACAGCCAGTAACCCATACCCAATAATCCAGGGTCTGCACTGTGATGTCTCTTGAGTCTCAAGGGCCAGGATTGTGCTTTGGATGAAACAACGCTGTGCACAGCACTGATGAAAATGAGCTGGCTGCTTCATTGAATGTGAACATGTGCTGTGAGTTATGTGATGGGATTATTTATCCAGAAACAGCCTTTTCTTCTGTGCAAGCCTCACAGCAATCATCGCTGTGCAGTGTGCACTCCCCTGCTCAGCAAAGAGCAACACATCCTCCAGCCTAACGTGTGAGTAAGGATGGAATATTGCAATTTTATGGAAGTCGCTGTAGGGAGACATTCTGTGGGACCAGATTCAGTATAATATTGGGGTCTGCAGGCTAGTTTGCTCAGGAGGAGAAAGCAGTCAGGTAAGTTTAGCTAATCTCCTAGTGCAGTGCCTTTTCATCTTACAGATGTCACTCTCCAATCACAGGCATACAGAAAGGATCCTGGCAAACCGAGGGAATGAGCTTCTTCCAGGAAAGGTTGCAGGGACATGGATGGGGAAAGAAATGATTAGGTCCTATTTTAGGGGTTTTGTCCAGAGTTTTTCCTAGTTTCCCAGATTGAGACTGATGCTGGGAACATGACCCTGCTGTGGAGTTCAGGGAGTCACGGACCTGGGACACCAAATCCCCCTGGAGCCATGTCCAGTCTCCCTTCCTGCTGCCTGCAGCAGTGATGGATCTCCAAGAGGTCAGTGAATTGTACAGAGTCCAAGCACCTTCTATTTACTTCTCTGCCTTAGACACTGCATTTTCCTGAGCTGACAATTGCCTAGTTCTGCCCCAAGAAACCTTTTATTTGTGTAGAGGCTTGCTGCGTGTTTTCATTTTGCAAAGTAATATTATTTCTTCCTGTCCTTAGTACTGATCACATTCAACTATTTGAAACTTCCCCTGTACCATTTGGTGTTGGCAGCGTGTCAGGTTCTCTTCATCTTGTCAGGATAGTAACTTCTCTCTGTGATGATATGATATGTCCATACATATATGTCAGTGTGTTCAACTTGCCTGTTTCCCTTCTCACCAATTTAATTTGCTTCTAACCTTACAGGTACTTTCAGGGCTGTTGCTGAAACAACTTGGGCCCTTCTGTTGTCTTTTCTGGCAAGACACAGCAATACATGTCCAGGTTTCCCTACAGAAGCCTGAGGATATTGGATGTGCTTCACTATCATGGTAGTGGTGATGATTTTTCATGATCTGCCCCATTGTTCCCTTTCACTTGGAAAGTGATCCTGAAACACACAGTTAACCCAAGCATTGTCCTGACTCACTCCATGCATGCCCTGAGAGCTGTTCAGGTTCTCAGGAGGCTGACACTGGTTTGGTGCATCCAGCACCATCCACGCCCTGCTGCCACAGGCACACTGTCACATACCCTCTTGCCATGGAAGTTCTTGGGTTTTTAACTGTTTTCTTTCTATAACCTCCCATGTCACATTCAGTAGTAGCACTGGAGAACAGATATTTCTGCAGGATGAGAACATTGCCATCTGGTTTGGGAAGGCAGGTGTGTCTTCCTGGGAAGGATGCTGTTAGCATCCTTATTCTAAAGGGACTGCATGCAAGAGAAAGCACAAACATCCTCGGCTGGTCCAGCAATGCCTGGGGGAAATGTTCTACTGTAAATCCAGGATCTCAAGATGTTGGTGGAAGTGGATGCAGGGTCTCCAGACCAGCCTCCCACCAGCAGCAGGACTGTCTCCAGCACTGGCTTGGTGTGGCCAAGGCTTTGCTTAGGTAAGGCCTGGAAAATCCCATCCTGCTCCTCTCTGGGGACCTGTCCCAGAGGTTCTCAATGCCCTGCCTGGATCTACTGGAGCCACTGCCCTGATACCATCAGTTTGGCTCTGTGCTGCTGCCCCAGGAGTGGCTGCTGCATGTCATGACAGGGTGAGGTGGCTGTGCCCAGGCTGCCACCCAGAGCTTGGGCTGGGCAGGGCTCAGGGGACACCTCAGAGCCAAGAGAACGGGGCACCAGCCCTTGTATATCCCTGTGGCAGGCTCACCACAGCTGCCACTTGTGTGAGCAGAACTGATTTATGTTGACTTTTCATTTTGTTGTTTAGTAAATCAGGGACTTGGAAATCAGCATGATTTCTTGTGCGAGCCTCACTAATGGCTGAGGTTATCACAACAGCTATAAATCCCCCTCGATTCTGGATGGGAAATTTCATTATTTCTCCTCTCTCCTCCCTTCCCTGGGCCATGAGACCTGGCAGAGCCATGGGAGAGAGGAGTTGATTCAATCCAGCTCTGGCTAAAAGTGATCAACCATGAATCATCATCTGCTGGAGACCCTCTCCTTCACTGAGCCTTGACTCCCAGGGAAGCTGTGCTGGCTGCTCTGTGAGCAGGAGCTGCTTCCAAGGGCAGAGCACAGAGTGAGGTAAGAACCTCCTGCCCTGACAGCACCAGTCACCAGCCGACAGGTGGTAGGAATTATGCTCATCTACCTCTTTTCACCCCTGTTCCTTCTCTTTGGGGACACATAATGACCAAGAGAGAGTGTAGACAATGATGCTGGGATACCCCCATGAACAGATCCTTTAGGACTGGAAAGGCTGTAAAAAGCCTTCAGCCAGTTCAGACATGAGGAAAAACACTCATCAAAAAAGAGAGACCCCAAGGGAATTCCCCTTCTCTCTCCTACTGCCTTCCCATCTTTCTCTGCCCCCTGGGAGGGAAATGTTTCCTCTACACCCTGCCCCATAGGTCCCATCCCCTGCACCCCTCCTCCTGCACCCCCTGAGCCCTAGGGTTGTCTTAAAGAGATCTTCCAGGGCCTTGCAGTTGACATGTGAGGACATGTGACATCTTCCTCCTTGTCAGCAGCCCAAAGAAGTCAGGTGGTTTGCAACCCTCCCTTGCACTTGGAACTCTGGACAAGCTGAGGGTGTCTGTGTGAGGCCATATGAACTGGTACAAATTGCTGTTAAGACAAGGACTGCTGCACTGCAGCACATTGGTGAGTCCCAAAGCATCCTGTGTGAATTACTCCCTGACACCTCATTTTTGGGTGACGGAAGAGGGTGAGGTGGAGCATACCGAGTTGTGTGGGTATCCCCATCCCAACATCTCCTCCTTGCCTGCTTTCCCCACCAAACCACGCTCCCCCCTGGTGTCCCTGGTGCACTCCACTGCTGCTGCCCCCCAGCCTTTCTGCCCCTCTGCTCCCCCATATCCCATGGGGTGGGGCAGCACAGGACTGCAGGAGAGGGCGCAGCTCGGGCACCCTGCTGGCTCTGTGATGGCTTTATAATGTATTCCAGATTCCACCCATTCCCATCCCTGCTGCGTCCTATCATTTCCCTGGTTATTTTTGATTGCAGCTGAGCACAGATCTTCGTGTGCATATTTCTGTCAGTAGTTCAGTCATTTCATTCTTATGTTTCTACACAAGTCTTGGATGCCTCATCGGCGCTCAGTGACTTATTGCTCCTCAGCATGTCAATTTATTCCAGCATCTTCTTCTGACACCCCCATTGCTCATTTTAAAACCTGAAATGAGCTGATACAGAGTAGCTTTCTACCCCCACCCTTTATGGGCCTAAACAATCCAAAGAAACCCCTCAGCTTCCCATTCCTACTTTCTGCCATCACCCTCTGTTTCCCTCCCAGGATTCCACCTACTTGCAAAAATCAGATTTTATGTAGTCTCATGTCTTTTCATTGTTTATTTTTGTACCTTTTTATTTTATAACATCTTTTGCCATTTGCTCTCATGAAATCCCATCCTAATTCTCTTGTTAGGTAATCCCTGGCATGCTTTATATTGTCTCTATTGCCTGTACTAAGGCTGGATTTCCTGAAGTGTTCAGCTCAAATACGCAATGAAACCCTGTCATTTTAGCAAATGTTGTTGATTTTCTTTCCCACAAGGGCCTTTCTGCTTTTTCTCTTAACTTGTGGAGCCTTCAGAGCCTCATTGATGGGCACATCCACAGCTTCCATATCAAAGCTACAGCCTGAAATGAATTTGCCTTTAGGGCCCTTTAAATGAACTCTCCTCATTTATTTATTTTGAAGCAAGTTCCCACTTTCTAACACTGAGCAGCCTCCAGCAGTTTTGGAGGCAGCATTTTCCCCAGTGACTCTGGCTAATAGTGTGGTGATCACTGGAAGTTAATGGCTCATCACTGGCAGCTTCTTGAGGTAAAACCTCAATGAGAGTTTGGGGCAGAAATGACAAAATATCTGTTAAAAAACCCCGAATAAACAACACAGGCAGTAGCCATAACTGTGTGTGCTGCTGTCTGGTTCATATCAGTCATCTCTGCCTGAACTAGAACCCAAATCCTTAGCACAGCAGTTGCAGTTATTGTGGGGGAAATGCCAATTTTAATAACAGACTTTACAGTCAGTTTTGAGGTACACAGAAGCTTAATTTAGAAATCAAAGCTGTTTTGTCAGATGGCTTATGGATTCCTTGCCTCCAAAATAGACATGAAAATGAGGCTTGAAGCAGCAGACATTCCCCCAAATACTGCAGATTCCCCAACTTTTCAAACCAGAGTAAACTTGAAAGCACAGTTATACTCCTGGGCTGAAAGGTGCGTCTTAAAAGCGTCCCTTGCGAAAGTATCCCGTGTGTGCTGCGGTGAGAAACTCTTCCCTACAGCCTGGGCTGTGCCCTCGGGCTGCCTGGATGCTGCCGAGGGCTTGCAGGCACATTGCACCTCCGACACATCCCCAGCTTGGGTGGCACGTTCGGAGCGCCACATCCTGCCCGAGATGCGCCCGGCAGGACGTGCCTCCCGAAACAGCGAGGCGACTTCTCCCCCTTGAGGGTTCTGCACGGCCGCTCCTTTATAAATAACTCGGTCGCCGTGTCCCCGGCCAGGGGACAGCGCTGCTGCTGCTGCCCGCAGCACGCAGACACCCGCGGTCAGGCTGAGCGCTTCATCGCGGGCCCGGCAAGCCCAGAGCAGGCAGGTCGCTGCCAGCTCCAGCCCGGAGCCAGCATTCCTCAGCCGGCAAGGCTCTCTGCCGATGAAAAGCCCCGATTCAGCTCCTGCGCGGCGAGCACCAGACACCTTCCCCCGCACAAAGAGCGCTTTCTGCCTCATGCCCCGGCCGCGCCGGGGGAAGCGGTGGCAAAGCAGCTGCCTCTCGCCCAGAGGGGTCGCCGAGCCACATCCTGCACACACCCCGAACAAAACCCACTTGTCTTGGGGGGGTGGAGGAGAACATAGCTCCGGGCAGGTGGCTGCCAGCCGGGCTCGTGGCTCCGGGTCTGCCCAACTTCTGGATGGGATGGTTCTCTCAAGTCTGCAAGCCTTGCTCAGGTCGGTGTGATGGTGAGGCTTGAACTGGGAAGGTTTTAGGACAGGCTCTGCATCTGGGCTGTCTCTGAGCTGCTGACCTGGGGACCAAGCCTGCTGTGGTGACTGGTGCTCCCCTATCTTTGTGCTCCTCCACAGCGAGCCCCGAGCTGCGATGGAGCGGGCGGTCACACCAAGACAGGTTGGGCCGGGAGGTGAGTGGTAATCTCAGCACTGAAACTGGGTTTGTGAGGGATGGAGGATAACTCGTTTTGGGAGGTATCCACTGAGGAAGCACTGGAGAGGCTATTAGTGTTCACACTATCTTTGCTCTTTCCTTCCCCAGGAGACACCAAGCTGGAAGTGGTCCACAGAAGTTCCCTCACCTAGCAGTGCCTGAATGCAGGCTACTGTGTATGCCACAGACCCCACAGGATGCAAATTACTCAGCTCAGAGACCCAACATTTCTGCTTTTCAGCCAGGGGCTGTCAAATGAGAGATGTACAATCCACCCAGGAGGAGAGGACTTCTATGGAGAGGAGAAGAGGACTTCCCATATCAGGGCTTCCATGCCTCAGCTGAGAGCCAAAGTCTCCAGACCTCAGCCAGGGCCTCACTGCCCAATCTCTGCCTGTGCCTTGGAGACTCTGCCTTGCTCGTCAATGGTCTCTGGTCCAATGCTCCCAGTGTGGGATATTGGGAAGCTGCTCTGGCCCCCTCCCCAGCTTCCCTGTCCACCACAGGGGTATTCTAGCCTTGCAAATCCATCTCTTGACCCAGACACCTAAACCCAGACTGTGCAGTGCAGAGCATTGCAGCCAACCCCGTCCTTGACTTTGATCCTGTGTGCATGTTGGCTTCAGCTGGCTGCACAGTATCATGGAGTCATTCAGGCTGGAAAAGCCCTGCAGGATCACCAATTCCAACCATTAACCCAGCACTGCCAGGTCCACTGCTAAACCACGTCCCCAAATGCCACATACACATACTTTTTCAGCATTTCAAGGGGTAGTCACTCTACACGTGCTCTGGGCAGCCTCTTCCAGTTCCTGACAAATCTTTCTGTGAGGTTCAGGCTTCTCAGTGATCCTGCTGCAAAAGCACAAGGACAAGTCATCCTCCCCCTGTCTGGTGTCCCACAAGCCCCTGGTGGTGCCCAAAGAGGCTCAGCCCATTATAGGAGACCAAGCTGACACTGGAAGCATTTACATTCCTTCTGAATGCAAGCCAGATGTGACGTGAAACATCACATGTCAGGCAGATTGGCCCAAAAACAAAACCAAGATTGCTCTCAGCAAGATGTGCAAACCCTTCTCTGTCTCCCTTAATCATCATTCTGCCTTTTATTGCTCTCATAAACTCTCTTGTAGGGAAAACACACGGCTTAAAAAAACCCAGATCCATTCTAGGCTGAGGGGAAGTGAGAAATCACTGTGAGTGTCTAATGAAGGTGTAAAGGCTGAAGTCCCCAGTAGGTACCATGGGAGATCTTTCCCAGAGGTGTGCAGATGTTGCACAGGTGTGTCTGCAGGTACCCTGGCACAGTTCACACAGCCCATGGCCACACAGATCCCCAATAGCAGTGTGCAGATGGCTGAGTGGGTGCAGTCCTTTCCAAATGGAACGGAAGAGCCTTGCTCCATCTGGACACAACAGCTGGGAAGAGCAAAATAAAGCAGGCTCCAAAGACTTCCCTGCTTGTCTGCTGAACGTGCTGAGAGTCCCAGGCTCCAAGCTCTAAGCAGGGCTTGCATCACGGGCTTCACAGGGGCGGTAGGAACTTCTGATGCTCAGGGAAAGCTGGTGAGTAGTTCAGGAATGGCTGTGGGAATGGACAGCATTGCAGCAGCCACAGCCTTGGGCAGGTCCCTCCGTCACCAATGCAGCCCAGTTGCTCTGGAGACCTCATCCAGGCATTCCCTGGATGCATTTGGGATGATTGGAGGATAGACTTGGCTATGCTGAAGACTGAAGAAATTCTTCCCTGTGACAGTGATGAAACCCTAGCACAGGTTGCCCAGAGAGGTTGTGGATTCCCCATCCCTGGAAGTGTTCAAGGCCAGGCTGGACAGAGCTTGAAGCAATCTGGGACAGTGAAAGGCGTCCCTGCCCATGGCAGGTGGTGGGACAGGATGAGCTTTAAGGTTCCTTCTAACCCAAACCTTTCTGAGATTCTCGGTTGCTGCTGCTCTCAGTGGAATGTCCTTAGAGGTGGCAGCAGACATCTTTCCATCTCTTTCTTTCAGCATCTCCCCCTTAACCCTTTCTCTCTCCTGTTTGGAGCTCCCCCATAAGCAGCCTTGGCAGAGATGCTATAAACAGGATGTGGGCTCTCTGGAAATCTGCAAGCAGGAACGGCTGAAGGTATTTAACAGTATCTCTGCAGTAAACAGAGATAAAGGGGGATCAGCTGTAAGGAGCAGGGAGTAAGTATCAGATGGAATTGCTCTGCCATGGTGACTATTTACTGAAACAGGAAACAAATATTTTTTTGGCTTTTGCCAAAGAAAGATTTCTTTTAAAATGTGTTAATATTAGGAGTAAAAATGCATCTTTTAGACATGTTAAGTGGCCACATTCACTGGAGTTTTATTTACTATATAAAGTTAACATTGGTCTGTTTACCCTACAGACGAGATTTCCAGAAAATTACAAGAAGGGTCATGTAACAGTCAGCTCCTGCTTGCCTGAGCTTATTTGCCAGAGCCAAATCCCTGGAGCCTGAGGAGCTGGAGCAGATATTCAGAAGACTCTGAGAACGGGAGAAAAGAAATAACTGAGCTTTAAGTTTTTTTCAAGTTCATTCCCCGGGAAGGTGGGGGCTGGGCTCGCCCTGGTGCGGGTGTGGGGGGCGAGACACAGAAGGGGCTGCGTTGGTTTCCCCCGCCAGCGGGAGGGAGGCTGAGCAAAATCCATCGGTGGTGCAAGCGAGCTGCTTTCCTGCTAACCCCAAAGAGCCATTTTAAAGCCTGGATCAGGAGATTTGATCCCCCAGCCAACTCTTCTTATGTAATTTTACTATGATTACTATGCTTGACAAATGGGGGTGCTCCAGAGAAACGTTCAGTCCCTGTCCTTCATCCAGTAAGGACATCTGGGGATTTGTGCTGAGGGAACATGGTCATTTAAATTTCTCTCACAGCCACACTGTCCTTTTTTTGAGGGGTGAGACTGCTTTCCACCTTGCCCTGTCCCCCTGTTATCTGGCAGTCCCCTGCACTAGATGGGCTTGACAAGGTTGTCCCATCTCCTCCTCCTGCCAGTTTTGGGACTTGGTTCCTCCTGCAGCTTCCCACACTGCTCCGAGGGAAGCTTACTGTCAAAACAGTTGTGAAAATCCTGGTAAATCATTCTGTGTTATAAAATACATCAAAAAATGGGTTCATTATTAATGGCCCTGCTGTCAGCACCATGAAATCCCGACAGAGCAGTGAGGCAAGGATTTTCTTCAATGAAGCAGTGCTGGTGCAATCCAGTAGCGTTGCTATCTGGAAGAGAAGTTTGAGCCAAATTATTAGCCCTAAAATAGAAAAATCAAGGCAAATATCAAAGGCCTAAGATACCCAGGAGGTTGGATTAGGCAATTTATTATTTTTCTCATGATTTGCACAGTCTTATTAGCTGGAATCAGCATGACCTTATGATGGTCCTGACAGAGTCTGGCCACAGTCTGGAGGTCTTGGCTTTCAGCTATGGGATGGCAGGCCCAGGATCCAGTCCTGGCAAGTGTCTGTTTAACACCTGGGGACACCTTGGTCACTGGCTGGCATGGACATTGCTCAGTGTTTGGCCCCAAAAGGTGCAATGTGACCTGCTGCCTGTTCATGGCATCAAAAGGCACCCTGGGCTAAGCTCGCTGGGTCCTGGCAGCTCTTCCACTGCCCAGGTGTAAAACCTGGCATGGCCAGGGTGGGTGGGGATGGCCACAGCCAGAGGGGAGGGATGGCCAACGCAAGCCAACACCTGCCTGTCCAGACATGGGCCAGGCTTTGCACCTGCCACCATGTGTGGTACTGTCTGGTTTCAGGCTTCACCATGGGCTCTCCTGGAGGGCAGCTGTTCATTTCTCCCTGCTGTATTTCACTATCTACCCACGCTGGTGAGGTGTAGGAGCTGATAGACATTAAAATATCAGAAATAGACTGTCAGCTCCAAAACTGGAGGGTGGAGGCAGCCAAGAGCCACTCCACAAGGATGAACAGCAGAACATCTTGGCAGTGTCAGCCATAGCTGCTGCCAGAGGCATTGGCTGTTGCAAGAGGGAAAACCTGAATCAGATATAATGAACCAACTGGAGATACCTGGGCATAGTAAGACTGTTCCCTGAACACTGTGAGCATGCCAGCATCAGCCTGAAAGGGATTGTCCCTCTCAGATGAACCTTTCCAGGACCAGTCCTCCTCAGGGGTCCACCTTCTTGCCTTCATTGTCTGGTGAATAATGAGAGATGTCCCCAGGGCCTCACTTTGTTGGAGAGGTATGAACAGCTTTCCATGACCTTCATGGATCTGTTTCCCATGCTCAATGAACAGGAAAGCTGAGCTGTGTCCTGTCCCAGAGAGTCACTGTAAGTGGAGAGGCCATGAACGAATTCTCCAGCATGCCGGATTTCCTTTCCATCTTGTAATGGAGGGACAGCCTGCACTGTAATGTAGGGGGAGAAAAAAAATCTACTCAGTTACATCCCAAAACATCAGGTTAAGTGGGGTCTGTACCTTCTTTGAGGGATCAGCCCAAAATGCCATTAAAAAGGATGGGGTTTTGCCCTCCTCAGAATAGCAAGCTGAGACTTGTCCCTACCACATGCAAATGCTTCCACAGATCTCCTCATGTTTTCCCATATTCCCACATATTTTCCTGTATCTGTGAGAGGGAAAGGTGAAGAAAAAGGTTATTTTATTTCAAACAAAGCTGTTTTCAGACACTCAGTGTCTCACACTCACCTGGACAAATGGCCAGCATTCAGGCTAGAGAGGAGAAGGGATGTCACCTGGTGAGTCCTCACCTCTCCTGGGCTCTCAGCTACTGCCCATGCACTGGCTTTGGATACATTTAGGAGCTGAACTGTGTTTTCATGCAGGTCCCATGGGCACTTATGCCTCATTTTTTTAAAGACTCCTTTAGATTCCTTTTCCCTGGGCATAGTCTGTCCTTAATTTTACGCTGTTCTTTGTTTTGGGCTGCTCTTTATTTTCCCAGTATGCGGGTCTTGAAAAGCTACTCACAGATGTGCTGCAATTTGAATGGCCTTGGTGCCATCAATGCCTGATACTCTTCTATCCCATTTTGACACTTTTTCTTGGGCTTTGACCCCTCATTTAGACATCTACCTCCCCGCAGATGCTCTCAGACAGGTCTTTTGAAGGAGCTGGCATGGCCTTTGCCCTCTTAGGAACACTCTTTTCTTCCTCCCCAAGAGAATCTTAGTCCATATTCCTTTGACTGCTGGGCAAGGTGAAGCAGCCATGGAGAAGAGAGGAGTCATTGGGCTTTCAACCACTACCCCTCTCCTGTCCAGCTGGCACAACTCCAGTGGCATGTCCCCTCTTGCTGGCCATTGCTATCTTCACACCATTGCTGGAAACAGAGGATTAATAAACTGCAGCTCAGAAATGTCGACGAACGTGTGGGTTGGCTGTGTTGGACAGAAGATAATTTGTGGTGAAATCCACAAAACGTCTGGGATTTGTAAATGTTTCATGATGACTTGGCTCTTCTCCAAACACTCCCATCTACTGACAAACATGAGCCATGAATCACTGCACACAGGAAAAACTTCCAAGCCCTTGACTTACTCCTCACCCAGTTCTGTTACACTGACAGCTGAGAGCATTCACTGTCCAGTGAGGAACAGGGATTCAGGGTCAAGGTGAAGGAGATATTTGGCAGCCCCACAGATGTTCTGTACTGGCCTCGGGCAGAGGAGGTGGGGACATGGCACACTGGCTTTTCTGGGTGGCAGCCCACAGGACTGAGCTGGGACCGTCCCAGCTAATGCCAAGATGTCAAGGGCAGGCTCCCTGACACAGCCCAGAGATCATCTCCTTTCCCAGAGAATGGATTCACTTTCCACTGCTGACGGTGGGACCCAGGAGGTTTTCTGCCTGATATCAGCTGGAGTCAGTGATGTCTTTCTGCAACCTGGGCTGTTTGTGGTACTGCAGAGCTCCTTGTAGGCTGCTTACAGCATTTCCCATTAGTTCTGAGTTTTGGACTCTGGGCTAAGGCTTGAGCAAGATGGCTTTGCATGAAAAGCCCTCAAGAGCTGTTACCTCAGGGCATCTTTGCCATTTATCACCCTGCAACCAGCAGGACCCAGGGCAGGGAGGTGACTCACCCCAGCCAGGCAATCCAGCTGCAGGAGACTGATCACCTCAGCCCAAGTCATAAAATGCTGAACTGCTGAGTCATAAACACAGTGGCTGGCGACAGAACACTCGCTGCCAGTGCTTGGCTTGTGGGTCAGGGACAGACACAAAAATAGCTGGCGATGTTGTGGCAGGATGTCTTAGCCCTCTGTCTGTGAGCCCACGTGTTCCTGTTCCTGCTTCCATCCACTAGTGAGGCCAGAGGAAGACAAATAGGTGACTTCCCAGGACCCTGTGGTGTCTGCTGTCTCCTACTCTCTCCAGGTGTAGAATTAAGGGGAATTAAGCCTCTGATGTGGGCTGTTAGAGCAGCCACACTTTCCCTGGAGCCCTGGAGCACCTGAAAAGCAGCACATCCCTGCAGGGTGGACATCCTTGGTGGCTTTTGTGGTGTGTTGTGCAGCCATCCAGGCAGGACCACAGGCAACAGCTTCTGCACAGTATTGCTTCTGGCACGTCAACAGCATGGGTCCCCTCCCCTCCCTCCATCCCCGTCTTCTCCCCTGCTTCTGCTGCAATGAGCTCCAGTACCATAATCTTCTATGAGGATGCAGCAAGGTTGTACCAAGGAAGGACTCCTCTGGCTTGAGGAATGCAGGTGTTTATGTCAACATAGCCTCTAGTCATGGCATGGAGCACTGCAGCTCTTCTTCAGGTGGATGGAGATGTGATATGTACCTTAGCTGTAAACATGATGATAGCCAAGGATCTGAGTCTACACCAATTCCTGGAAAGACACTTCGTGTTTCTTCTGAAGTCAGCTTCACTTTTGTCATCAGACACAGGGTTTCCCTGTGAGTGTGCTGTGCTCTGCTTTGGTGAAGCCCCTTGAATCCTAGGGCTTGTTTGAAGATAGCCAGATGCCAGCGTGCTGTTTATGTCTGATAGAAAAAATTACCTCGAAAAGGACAAAATGTGTTACTATTTTGTTGCCTTGGATCCCCAGAGATTTGAGTCCATTCTCACTACCAGAGTTTCTCCTGTGTATTTCCAGCATCTCTTTTCCTTGGCTTACAGGAGAGTTTCTCTCTCTTTCTCTCTGATCCCTTTTCTTGTAATATGTCCCCTAAAATGAGCTGACCAAATTCTGTTTGGCATAAGGGGATAGTTAGTCTGAAAGCAAGACTTCCAAGCACAGGGATCACTTAGCTGGCCCTGGTGTCTCCTCAGAAGTAGCAGCTGCTGTGCCATCTCCTGGACGAAAGGGGAGGGCTGAGATGATGTGGGGCTGAAGGAAAGGAAACTTCTGAAATGACCACCAGGCAAACCCATCCTCTCTATGCAACCTTCAGGTCTGGATTTGGAGCTTGGCTTCTCTGGTAATCTTGTACAGATACTTCAAAGATGGACCAAGCACATTTACATAGCAAGTAGATGACAGAAACAGTTCTCCCAGCTCCAGCAAACCAGTCCAAGGCTGGGATTAGGAAAGGGTAACTCACAATTTCTATTGAAAAGCACTGCCACTTGTGGGAAAGGCTTGGGAATTTTGTTTTGCTGCTTCCTACCTCTCTGTCAGTGATATAATGTGAGACTGCACCTGTGTCCCTCTCCTGCAGGAGATGTGCCAGGAGGAGAAAAGGAGAACAGAGCAATGTTTTGGTGGTCAGACATGTGGCTCCAAAGCCTTGCCAACATCTTAAGAAGAGAGGCTGTGGACTCCCCATTCCTGGAAGTGTTCTAGGCCAGTCTAGGCCAGGCTGCACAGAGCTTGGAGCATTCTGGTCTAGTGGAAGGTGTTCCTGCCCATGGCAGGGGGATGGTGTCTTGGTTGGAAAGAGCTATCTTCTAGGGAGGGGCAGGGCCTCCCTTGGAATGGAGAATTCAAACACCACCCCCACCCAAACTATTATAATTTTGAAAATTAAGGGGGGTCTCAGGTAAAGATATGGAAATAGGAATAACAGTTCTTTACGAGTATGTATAACAAAACAAAACAAACAACAACTACAGCATTAACAACAAAACAGAACCAGGAACCTCAAGGGCTTTGCTTCACAAAGCCCAGGGCAGTCTGATCTCAATGCTCTTGTGGGATTCTGAGAGCACCAGGCTGGAACAGTGGAAAATCCCAGGCTGGTGGATGAGATAAATCCCAGGCTGGTGCGGTGGTGGCTGGAATGACAGGATGTCCCAGCAGGGCAGGGCAGGGGTGGGATGTCCCAGCAGGACAGGGGAGGGGTGGGATGTCCTGGCAGGGCAGGTCACGGGTGGGATGTCCCGGCAGGGCAGGGGTGGGATGTCCCCGGCAGGGCAGGGGTGGGATGTCCCAGCAGGGCA
This sequence comes from Nicator chloris, assembly GCA_013400495.1. Classification (NCBI taxonomy): domain Eukaryota; kingdom Metazoa; phylum Chordata; class Aves; order Passeriformes; family Pycnonotidae; genus Nicator; species Nicator chloris. The sequence goes on along the minus strand of WAAE01011543.1, from coordinate 44,514 downwards.
GGGGTGGGATGTCCCGGCAGGGCAGGGATGTCCTGGCAGGGCAGGAGGGTGCGGGGCCACTGTAGCAAAAAGAGCAGCGCCAAAGCAGGGCAGGAGGAGGCGAGCTCAGAACTCCTGGGCACACGAGCAGATGGTGGTCGATCTCCCAGGACTGGACTTGGTGGTGACAGTGAACTCCTCTCGTGGCAAGCAGCAGCCTGGCCGTCCTCCCTCCAATGCCGAGAGCAAGAGACAGCCTAGCTGTCCCCTGCCCCGTCCTTTACCTGCCCCCAAAACACCAAAATGCCCTATCTTCCCCCTCCAAGGGAAACTCCCAGAGAGAAAACAAGTGTAGCCTCCAATGTTACACTCCTCTCCTGACTTTTGACCAGCTCTTTGTTTTGGTCAAGCACTCACAAGTACCCAGCAGTTAGTCTGCTAGCAACTTATGGGAAAAAATTCTGTAAGTAAAAAAGAAACAAATCTAACCCCCAACAGATGGAATGACATGAGCTTTAAAGTACCTTCCAACCAAAACCATTCTCTGATTCTGTGATTGTTGGCAGTGGCAATATTTTGCTGTCACATGGCAGAAGTGCCTCCCCTGAAAAGTTTGAAATCACAGGAAAATGGCTTTGTCTGAGTTGGACTGACACAAACTTCATGAAACCTTTCAAATAAGGAAAGCTATTGAGGTGTTTTGTTTTGGAAACACCTGCAGTCTAAACACTTTGCTCTTTCTGAAACTAAGCTATTCACAACTTCTGCAGACCTGGAAGCTGCTGCCTCCTGCCAGCTGCTCTGGAAGTGGCTGAGGAGCACAGGAGGGTCTGGGATTCGCAGTTGCCTCTGAACTAGGTGGGCAGATGAACCAGCAAAAGTGGGAGAGCTCAGAGGTACCAGCTTACACTCAGTCAAATGTGCATGATGTGTGTTCAGTGATATTGTGTGGTGCCAGAAACCATCCACCAGCGAGCTCCTGGCTTGTCCCAGCCCCACTTCCTGGGGAAGATTAGTGTCATGTAGCAGACTGCAGCAGAGAGGAGTGGCAGCCAGGATGGGCAGTGGGCAGTTAGTGTGAAGGCTCAGCATGTGGCTCCCACACCACAGGACCAGGAATGCTCTTCCCATGCACATCTGGGATCCATGCTTACAGGGCAATGCCACACAACCTGAGCAGGGGTACCTTTATATGGGAGGTGACAGTGGCTGTGATGGGATGACAATCAGTGGTACGTGTCTTTCCACAAGGAAGGTGACTGGTGTATGTGCCCCTCTGGCTATAAGTGTCAAGACATTCCCAGTGTTCTCACACAGGTTCTCCTGCAGAGTACCTGCCCAGCGGTGCTCTTGAAGGAGGCCAGGGTAAGGACAGGGTTGGAGAACAAACAAGCAAGGAACAATGAACTATTGCAAACACAGAGGAATGGAATGTGTCTGCTGGGAATGGCTCTTGGGTGTCACCCTTTACAGATAGATATTCTTCTTTCTTTTTCTCCTTGGGATTTTTTTGTTTGGTGGTGAGCTGGTGAACACCTCCTACCCCCAGGACATGATTCCTGATAAGGCAAAGATAAATATCCTTGCTCCTGCCAGAACTGCAGGGATTCACACCATGAGCCATACTCACACCTGTCCATATCCCTGTGTTTCAGTTAAACCAACAGAACAGTGTAACAGAGAGATTGCTGGGCTGCTGGAAGCAAGCAATGTGTGGTCCTTTCCAAAAAATACCATTGTTCACACTGTGTATGGCCACAGCATCTCTGCAGGTCTTTCCAAGAGATCATCTCTCTCCATGCCCAAGACTGGGTTTCAGATGACATTTCACCAATGGCACCAGGCTTCTAGAGAGATTTTGCTGCACTACAGATGCCAGTTGATAATTTGGAGAGGTTGGTCTTGTACGAACAATTGCCCTTGATAGAAAGAAGGTGCTTGTGTGGCATTTCCAGCCAGGAGGTCACTACAAGAGATGGTTTGGGAAACCCCATGGGCAGCTTGTGGTGTGTGGAAAGCATGTCTCCCTCAAACACGTGCAGCATGTCTGTGGGGAGTGAGTCTATTTTCTGGGGATTTGCAATGAAGTTTTAATTCAGCATTGGAATTAAAATTCATTTTATTAAGGGGCCTTTAAATATTTCCAGAACTTGACCTTTTCTGGAGGCTGTTGACTTATTAATGTCTGGTCTGGTGTTCTTCAAACTTTCCACACAGTTCAACTTGTTGCCAGCTGCTTTCAAACATATTTTTCAAGAAATTAGTTTGTAATTAAGTACAGTTATTAATGACTGTTTTTCCTGCCTTTCCCATTGGGTTTGCAACTTACTTTTCTCCACGTGGCGGAAAATAGCCAATATTTCACAGGGTGAGTGAAGGAATGTCTAATACGATCTTTGACATGTTGATTTGACTCAGTTCCAACTTTGCAACACACTGGTGATCACCCAACCGTGTAGGAGAGAGTAAAAAACAGAGTCAGAATCAGGTCCCTGTGGGCAACTGGAGAGAGGGGGAAGGGAGCTCCTTCACCCTCGGAGAGCCAGTGCATGGGGAAAGCAGTTAATGCAGATGGGTTGGAGGCTGAAGAGGAAGAAGGATGCAGAAGAGAAGGTGCAGACCTGCTGGAATGAGGGGAATAACTCTTGTGCTTAAAATTCAGGGCATGAAACTGGGAGGTCTGCAAATAATGTGAAGCCCATTTGTGTGAACACTCGTCTCCTGCCCAGTCATCTCTCCACCCAAGAGGGGACTGTCAGGGAGACCCACGTGTTGAGAGAGCAGATGGAGCTGAGAGCAGCCAAAAAGGGAAGCGGCACTCCTACACAGAGCTCAGAAAGGTTTTATATACTTTCTGCTCTCCAGTGTCGCTGAGGTCACTCCTTTTTGTCAGGCACATGGCAGCAAATCCCCCTGTAAGTCCCAGATCTCAGAGCCATTATAATATTAAAAGCCTGTGCTGGAGCATCTGAGCAAACACATTGGCTGAGCAAAGTCCCCACCCCCGGGACCCCGTTATTCTGGGAACTGGCAGTGCTGAAACATCAAGGTGGCAACATCCTCCTGTGAAATCGGCTGCCAGAGCGTCTGCAAGGGTGAGGAGGGTGACGGGCAGGTGAGGTCACGGCCACCCATGAGGGGGCACAAGGCAGGGACACAGCACCTATTTCATTTCCTGACTGGCCTTCAGCTGAGTCCTGGCAGCTCTGGGCAGCCAAGGCACAGGGGTGGAGGCAGAGAGATGCTGACAAGCAACACACGTGCACGGCCGTGGGGTGCACACATCAACAGTCCCTCACCAGAGAGCTGGGATTTCTCCAGGCCCTTTTTTCCAGGCTCTCACCCTTTTCCTTTTGCTTTCTGTCGTGGTCCAAATGCTGTGCTTTCCCAATGGGGCAGAGGAGGCCTGTGGACTGGCACCACCTTGGCCACTGGGATGAGTGTGGGTGCATGCACCGGCTCATCTCCACCACTTCTGGCACGTGTCCCCACACTGCACAGCAGGTGTGCAGGCACAGCGTGTCCCACAGCCAGGGACACCCTCAGGGACACAGCCAGGGACACCCTCACAAGCACAGGGTAATGGAGCAACATGCACACTAGTGCTCGGGACTATCCAGTGGCACGGAACCCCATCTGTGCTCTGCTCCCCATCACAACAGCTCTGCCCAGGAGGGAACAATGAGAACAGGCTGAGGAACCACCTGTCTGGAGAAGGGCTGAGGGGCAGATCATCCCCCAGAGCAACTCTCCTCCTCACGCAGCTCTGGCCACAGCTGGACCTGTGCCCCTTGTGTTTTTTCAGCAGATGTCCACACAACCAGGCTGCTGCAGTTTATCAGCATCTACTGCTGTCCTTCAGCAGCTGGGACTTGGTTTGGACTGTTCTTTAAGGTCTCAGTACCTGATGTCAGCCCTGGAAGAAGTAGGAGGATGGAATTAGGAAGGAGGTGGGGACAGAGGGCATGGGAAGATGAGCCATCAGTGGAGGTGAATCCAGAAAGTAGGGCCTTGCTCAGGACCCAGCGCAGCCTGTGTCCATTCCCAGAATCAGAGCAAGGCTGACATCTCCGAAAGGGTGAACAGCAGGCCTGCTTCATCAGCTCAGCCGCTAGAAAGGAGGAGCAGAGCCAAAAATCCAGGAGAAAAATGTTATGCAAAATTGTTCATCTGTTACTGATTGGGAGGTTGAGAGCTCAATGCAAACCACCCAATAAAACTGGCTTGGATGAGAATTTCCTGAATCCCAGATTAAGTGAATAAAGATGTTTCAGGAGTTCAGGGCCGCGGTTGGGTGGTTTGCACACAATTTGCTGTTGGTTTCACCCTTTGTTGCTTAATGAAGAACAGAAGGAGGATCTCCCATCTCATTCAACCAAGGGAAAAAATTACTTCTTTTAAATTAATTTCCTCTTGCAGGCACAGCTCTGTTTATCTGTCCTACACAGAGGCTCCATCTTGGATTGTGGCTCATTCTGCTCCCTGCAAGACAATGCTCCCCTCAGGGATGGTGGCCTTCCAGGCTGGTGGCATTGAGACAGCATGGCAGGATTTTGCATGGTAAGGTTTTTTGCTAATGGTAAGAAGTGTTTTGAAAGCCAGGTCCAATTCTGAGGAAAAACCTGTGATATGACACACACTGTGTGTGTCTCTGACTCATTCAGGCCCTTCCTCTCCATATTTTTCACTGGCACCAGGATGCTCCTGGTTGTGTCCTTGGATCAAGCTGCAAGGAGCACAGGGTGCTCTGCTGACCTGCCAGGTCTGAGCAGCACCAGGTGGGGAAGGACCATGTGCCACACTGAGCTTACCAGGGACTGAGGGGATTCCCCACTCTTGCAGCATCTAATGTTGGAGAACTGCTCTGCCACGGGGCTTACACAACCTGAAAACCACTTATTTTAATAAGCCTCTTATTCACAGGGAGTGGAAGGAGCCAGGCTGCGTGCACTGAAACCTTTAGAAAGTTTCATGGCTACATTTCTTGCTCCTAAAGGCACCAACCTATAGATTTACCTATGTTCCTTTTTTCCATCTTCTACCTTGTAAGGAAATGCCAGAGTCTCTTTACAAACTGAATACCTTTAAGTCACCTGGCACCTCGAGCATTCCTCCAAGTGGCATCATGTGCCTTGTTGGGGCTTCAAGCTCTAAGTGTGGAAACAGGATGGAGATCCCTGGAGAAATCAGAGAATAAATTTTAAAGATGGAAAACTAGATCAGAGCAAAAGATGAAGAATTATCAAGAGAAACTTGACTCAATGGTCCATCTCTCTAAGCCTTATCCTTAATTTTCTACAAAAAACTCTTCAGAATATTTCCCTTTGCAGAATATCTGGGGAATCCAGCTTCCTAGGAGGGGTCCAAAGGCTCCAAGGACAAAAAAAGCTATTTGCAGCCTTTGGTTTGGAGTCATTACCACCAAACAGTAAAATGCAGCTTGTCTAGATGGCAACCCAGGGAAAATCTGACTGTAACTGTCAGCAGGAGGGTGATAGGCATGAACACCAAGGAGAGATGTGCTTTCAGAGGGAGGATCAGCAAGAGTAATGGGATGAATGTGAGCAACAGTATATTTAGGCAGGATATCGTGAAACGTTTCCATCTCAGCTATTAGTTTTACTAGGAGAAGTCTCCCATGGGAAACTGGAAGCTGCATCACTTGACTCACTCCAAGCTCAGCACTAGATAACACGAAGCAGAGAACAGGCGTGTGTTGGCGGGGGTAGATGGCCCAGATGACCTAATGGTCTTTTCCATCACTCCAATTACAATCCAGCCTGGGTAGAGGCTCTTCACTTGTCTCCATCTGACTCAGGGTAATGACAGGCTGGAGAGTAACATCTGAATTTGTTCCAGTGTTATTTTCCAGTGTCTTCATTTGAGGTCTCTTGGGTAGAAGATGAGCTGTAGAGTGACCTCAGCTGAAGTGACAATATTTCCCAGTCTTCTTGCCAGGTTCTCCTCCTTGCAGGGCTTATGTGTGTTGGTGTGGGGGCTGCAGTGTGGCCTGGGCCCCAGGCACGTAGCAAAAGAGTGAAAGAAATACAGGTACAAAAGCCATCCAGAAAAGCTAGAAGAGCCTCTTACCATCTTTTGCCATCTGAGACACAGCTGTTCCAGAGTTGGTTATTTCCTTTGCTTGGCAATTGCTGGGTTCTTGTGGATGGATGGTGGGAGCAGTGAGAGGTGCAGGATGTTTTGGTACAGTCAAACAAGCAGCAGGAGCTGAATGCATCTTCCTGGTGCTTGGGGAAAGCACAGCTCTGACAAGATGGTGCCAGGAAAGATCTAGGGATTCATCTAGGGAACTCTCTGTGAGCTCGTTTCTCTGAAAATAAAGCCTTTCTCAGCTCCTGAGACCTCATCCCATGGTTTGAGCTGGTTAGAGGCATGCAGACTGCCATCTCATCTGGAGTGAGGGCCTCACAGCCTGAGGTAGTTCCCCATTCCACTATCCTTAACATCTAGGAATAATATTCCTTTATCTCAGCTGACTTCACTCTCCCCTTCCTTCAAATACTCTTTTTAAACTCTTTCATCAGAAATCCACCAGTGTCTGCCCAGGCTGCCCATCAGAGGACACGGGGCACAGGCTGCCCTGTGCTGTTCATGGCTGAGACAAAGCAATTTTTTGTCCACCAAACAGTTCACACAGCCTCAGCCCACCCCTCTCCTGGCCACATGCAGAGCCAAGTGGGATTTGCTGGGAGACAGTGAAGGGCTCTGGGCTCAGACTGGTGGCTCTGGAACCCATCCAGCTTCTCTGCTGAAATCTTGCAGGTTGCCTCTGGCTTCACAGGGCTTGGGTTTGACACTGTCCCCTCAGCAATACAGCTCAAACAGGTACAACCCAGCTGACATTTCCATGCTCCTCCCATGGCAAAGTACTTCACTGAAGTTCACCTCTTAACATCAAAGATATTTCTAAGTGCATTATTAAGAGGCACCAAAACCTCTTAAATACTTTGTTAATTAAGAGCCTTGACAGCAAGATGGGAAGGATCCCTGTGAGATGTGCAGTGAGGGGAGCTGGAGACGAGTGTGAGAACCTGGGTGGGGAATGAAGGGCAGCCATGGCCACAGTGCCTAGGGTGGGATGCACTGTGATGCTGCTGCCCTGGCTCCACCCATCCTGGGGCTGCAGGAGGATCCTGAGCTCTCCTAAAAGGCACATGCATGAATGCTGGACCAAGAATTTCGAGGGATTGGAAGGCTGCATTTCATTGAATCTACAGCTTCTTGAGGAAAAAATCTACATCTTCCTCACAAGGGTTAGTGGAGGGGCAGGTGCTGATCTCTGCTCTCTGGTGACAGTGACAGGACCTTCACCCAGAGGGGGCTGGGCACTGAACAGGCTCCCCAGGTTATGGTCACAGCCCCAAGGCTGCCAGAGCTCCAGGAGCATTTGGACAAGGCTCTTAGGCACAGGGTGGGATTGTTGGGGGGTCTGTATAGATCCAGGGGTTGGACTCGATGAATCCTGTGGGGTCCCTTGCAGCTCAGGATATTCTGTGATTCCCTAATTCTGTTACTCTTGTTTGCTAATTGAAAATTTTGACTTTGTCATTCGGCTTTGCCTCACTTTGCTGTCCAGTATAGGAGTTCTCTAGGATTCTCTGCAGCTGGAGAAGAAACGTGGATCCCTCCAAATGGAAACTCCTTTCAGTACTTCAGATGCTTTTTCAGAGTGGGGATGCGCTGTCTCTGCCAAGCCCATGATACCCTTCCCAGAATGCAAACATTGGACTGCCTGTGAGAAATACCTAACTTAATGCTATAGAAATCACCTGGTCTGTAATGCAAAGGGATGGCATGGATTTTCTTTCCCTCTTGGAAACAACTGGTATGCTGCAAGAACAAGAACATCATGGGGAAAGCTTGTTTATGGGATTACTGACAGCACAGAATGGTCATCTGGGATGGGATAAAACCTTATCTGAAGAAAAACACAGATACTTGGTGGCACAGAAAGAAATCAGTCTGGAGGGATGAGGGGTTCAGAACACAGAAAATCAGAGGCACTTCAGTCAACATTTAACGATAGCTCGATACGAGATGTGCAGGCCACTCTGCCACGAGGGAAGAGGGAGAATGGAGACTCCTGTGAGGGTTCAGGCTTCAGCTGAAACCCCAGAACAGACAGTGCCACTGCAAGGCTGGACAGGATCTTGACATGCACAGACAGAATATCACGGAGGTGGCACTGCTCCTGCATATGATATTAGTGACACCATCACCAGAATGGCGCATTCTAGTCTAGTGCTCATGCTTGAGAGGGACACTGAAAACTTGGGAAAGACTCAGGAAAGAATGAGAAAATTATACCAGGGCTAGAAATCATTCTCAGTGAGAGACAAATGGAACATGATCTGTTTAGTTTATCTGGTTTTTAAGAGGTGATTTAATTGTGGTCTGTGAGAACTGATGTGGGGGAATACTTTGAGTGCAAAGGCTCTTCAAGAGGGCAGACAAAGTCAGAAAAAGATCCAGGGATTGGAAAGCAAAGCTGGTGGTTGTTGGGCTTGAGATAAAGGAACTATTTTTAACAGTGGGAATAACTGACCATTGGAACAAGGAGCTCAGAGACGTGATAAACTCTTCATCCCATACAGCCTTGGAATGTAGACTGGCCACTTTTCTGTGGATGTGAACTGCATCGTAAGCTGTTGGTCTCGGCAGATTTAAAAGTGTGAATTTTCAGAAAACCTGAAATGATCCATGGTGCTTTGAGAGATATTCCACCTCCATCAGGCTGAGATGGTGGCAGGGCCAGGCTTAGCTCCCACTGACATTGGCAAAGGAAGACAAGCACAAAGCTGCTCTTCCTGTGCACCAAGTCCTGCCTGAGACTGCAAGATGTCTGCTATTGAACCTTCCTTGTAATCCTTTCTTCTTTTCCATCAATGCAGTCTTCCTGGGTGTTTGTTCAAAACCTGGCAAATGTGAATGAATACCTTTCTGCTGCTGACTGATATTTTGAAAATATATTTTGGAAATGTATTTTCATTAGGAGAAAGCTCCTGGGAAGTTGTATAGAACAAAACTTGGTGAAACAGGAGTGCCATGGCTGGGACTTGTGGCAGTTCAGTTGCTCCTTCTGACACTCAGCCCAGCTTACAGGAGTGAATTGGTGTTACATGTCTCAGCCCAGCCTGACAAGGCTGATAACAGGAATGTATCAAGAGCAAGATTTCATGAATGTGCACAGTGTCACCTTTGGAGAGGATCCTCGCTGATGATCCTTGGAAGGGAGGCTCCTCCTTTCCCTCAGCATGCAATAAAATTAATTCCCCCAGGTACTTCTGGGAGGCAGCCCTCAGGTCTCATTATTCCCAAGCTCATTGGGTTGCCTCATTTGAAAATTTCTGTAATTCTCCTAAAAGGCACATCTAGAACAACAGAACCACACTTCGTTCTAGGAAAGCAACAGGTTAGGCTTCTCAGAACAAAACTGAAAATAAATTTTCTTAATGAAAATATGAAACGAGTTCAGCCTGAACTTCTCTTGACATTGTCTTCTCAATGGCCAGCAGAGGGGATGTTGGGTCTTGCAGATGCTCAGGACACACTTTGCTCAGGAATTCTCTCTTCCCAGTTATCCTGGGGGGTTAATGATATTTTCATTTGGGAATTATATCCTCCTACCTTTAGAAAGGAAAAATACATCTTTCATGAGTATGGTGATGAAAACTGCTGGGCTGCAGTTTTCATCAGCACACTCAAGAAAGATGTAAAAAGGCACAGCAGAAGCCTTTTATGAGCTGCTATGGCCCATGAGGAGTCAACGGATTCACCACTTCTCCAGGCAGCTTCTGTGGCATCACAACAAACCAGAGTTTCTGAATTAGGGAGACTGGGAGATACTGCAGGAACTCCCAGGGCATTGCTGGATGATAGGACAACAATCACAGCATACAAATAATGTCGCTCTGCTCAGTGGGGATGAGGTCCCTCTTCTGTGTCCTGTGGTTCTAAGAAGGTTGCAGCACTGCCACAAAAAGATGTCTTCTGGTCAGATGAAGGTTTATGTAGGTGGTCTTTGCATCTCAAACACCCTTTCTCTGATGTGGGAGGACTCAGACAAGCATCATGGCAGGAATGTGGCATCTGACATTGATGTGACTTAAACTACAGGCTTCCCACACAGCAGCCAAGCTGGCCACCTTTCTGGTGCTCTGCCCAGCATGAAGGCTGATGGAAACAGCAACTGTGGATGCTGGCACTGGCTGGGGGAATAGAACAGACACACATCTGTGCTGGCTGCACCCACCATCCTTCTACCTGTGAAGATTCAGGCCCACCCAATCCATGATCAGAAGCCACCACATGTGGCCAAGCAGCCCAGTCAGGCAGAGTGGTGAATGAACAGCAAATAAGCACTGGGGACACTGGACACTTCACTACTCAAAATCCTTACCAGACTGCAGTAACACTGAGAAGCTCTGTGCTGCCCCTGGGGCCTGGATAGGCTGAAGGATCTCCTGGTAGGACGACCAAATAGTCACCATCCATCTGGTCTGTTGTCCCTATGCCTGTCCTCTCCTGTAGGTCAGTCTCAGGAAGAAATGTTCTCAAGCTGCCAGGTCAGAGCAAACAGCAAAACATATCTGAACAGCTGTAGAGAGGATGACCTGTGGTTCACAGCACCCTCCCAAGCTGCCCAGATAAATGAGCATAGGTTTGGTTTCTTCTGCTGACCCATTATGGTTATCTGTTTGATCTCTATTGTGCCCCCAGACAGGGCAGTCTTACCCACATATTTAAGGAATTGTTGCTAGAGAGATGTCCAGCACTCCTTTTTGAGGGATTACGTGAATTTGAAATTTTGAAATCGAGTTGAATTTGAAACCATTTTACCATGACTGAACGACTTTCTCTTTCTGGAGGCTCCCATCCCAGGAGATCAGGCTAAATCAAGGTCTCTGCTTTTCACCTAGTGACCGTTCACATCCAAGAGCAGTATTCCAACCCACCAGAACATGTGCCATTCTTCATCCTGGAGTAAAAGACCTCCAGAGGTTGAACCACAGAGAAATGCCCATTCCACATAAACTACCTGGAGCCTTGCAAGCTTGCTGGAAACCTTTCACCATGCTATTTCTGAGTCTCCCCTCCGTTCTTCCAGGTTGTGCAGGTGCCTGTGAGGTACACAGGAGGTGCCAATGGAATTTTTCCCAGAGGATGACTGTTGCTGGATCCCATATATTAGAAGACAGCACAGGGTTAACACTGCCCTAGACCAGCTGTGCAGGGGAGGGTGGTCATGTACAACCTGTTCCCAATGTGTGGGGATAGAGCTAAAACAGCCAGAGGCCTAAAACACTTCCCTTGCAAAGAGCTCTGTGACAGACAGACCTTTTCCATGTCTGCCCTGCTGGGAGAGGTCCCAAAATAAACAACCCTGAGGCCTGAAGCCCCAAGGGAGACAAGCAGGAGCAGGGAGTGGGCTCAGGCCAGAGCACTCAGCCGCACATACAGGGAAGCCACACAGATCTGTGCTGTTGACAGAGCCAAGAATAATTTCAGCATCTCTATTTAATGCTATTTAGAAAAACCTCCCTCTCCAAAATGGTGAACTCCCCCAGAGACAGGATCAATATTTATAAATGCCGTGACTTCCATGCCCTGGTGATTTATCTCAGACCCAGGCTGGGCAGGGTTGCTGCAGCCCCGCCTGGGCCTGTGGGCAGGGACAGTGTCCACCATTCTGGCTGCTCCTGGGGAAGCAGGATGCACTGAAGCAGCCTGAGGAGGAGGTCTGGACTGTCCAAGGGAGGCAGCTGGGCAGCAGTAGCTCACAGAGAGTCTGAATTTCCCACATGAAAACATGATGAACTTTTGAGGGATAAAGTTGCCCAGTGAGGCTGGCTGGTTCCCCACATCAGAAAGAGCTGGGGGCTCCTCTATGATAGCAGAAGGAGTGGCTGGTGACTGTGAACACAGGAGACTGACTCCATCCTCCCACATCCAGGTTTCAGATCAGCTTTCCCCTTACCAGGAGCATGTTTCCTTGGGGGACAAAGATGATTTTATTAATTTCTCTCCTCTCTCTCATACCTTGCCATCCCCTGCACTGTTCCCATCCAGCTGACTGTGACTGCTGTAGAAGCAGATGGGGTGTTTGTATTTACCCCTTGCCCGCCCTCAAGCCATTCTCAGGAGTTAATCTTCAGCCCAAACAAAGGAGTCAGCAGACGGCAGGGACAGCACACTGTGGTTGAGGATAGAGAGATATCATCAGCAATCCCACAGACTGATTTTTAAATAAAGCTTGCTCTGCAACACCACTTCACAAAATGTCCAGCCTGGCATTTGGACAGTGATAGCCCCGGGATGCATGTTGCTCTGTCTGCATATGGGGTGCACGTTGCTCTGTCTGCATCAGTTAGGGATGGATCTCACTTTGCTAGATTCCCTCAACTGGGACCTCTCCCACCTGGCCTCCATTCATCCTATAACAGGATAGGTCCTGGTCCACAAGAAAGGACCCTTGTGAAGTGTTTTAGGCACTACTCTGTGATGGAGGCCTCGAGGCTTGATGCTCCCCAGGCAGGTGCACAGGGCACAGATTTACCCACGTGGCTGAGTTCTGGAGAACATCCTCCTTGGCAGGACAAGAGGGAATGGCTTTAAGCTGAAGGACGATAGATATAGTTTGGATGATAGGAAGAGATTCTTCCCTGTGAGGGTGGTGAGGCCCTGGCACAGGGTGCCCAGAGAAGCTGTGGCTGTCCCATCCCTGGAAGTGTTCAAGACAAGGCTAGACAGAGCTTGGAGCAATGTGGGATAGTTCCTGCCCATGGAAGGGCGATGGAACATAATGAGGTTTAAGGTCCCTTGCTACCCAAACCATTCTGTGATTCCATGATCAAGCCCTTCTCTGTTCTGCAGCTCAACACTGCTGCCCAGAGAGGAGCTTCTGATCCAAATCATGGCACTACCTTGGAACCATCAGGGGACTGCAGGTGATTCCATCCTCTGCTCCTCCAGCAGAAAAAGCAAAGCACAGTTGCAGGCAAGCTAAGCATGCTCCCCACTCCCAGCCAGCAGCAGGCACAGGTGTGCAACTGCCTCCCCATGCTGAGGGCCAAAAAGGGATTGGCAGTGCTCTGCCCCAGCAGGAACATGGTCCATGCAATAACTAGGTTGGGACGTGCAGAGGGACATGTGCCATGGGGGGTAGTTTGGAGGGAGAGCAACTAAATCAGCAAGGGAATGCATGGCTGGAGCCCTGCCAGCACCTGCCACCTCTGGAAATAGCTCTTACAGAGCCCCAGGGTCCAGGCATGAAGTCCCCTTCCCTTGGGTTATTATGCAGCACAGGATACATGAAACATGTTGGCAGCAGTCAGTCTAGGGAGAGCTGAGCAAGGGATGAGGGAGATTAATAGGAAAACAAATCAGCACCTAGAAACAGAGCAAATGGACAACACATAGGGACCCAGACCACCAGGGATGCTGGATCACAGACAAACCCAGGCACATGCATGGAAGGAAACACAGGCTGCGAGAAGAGCTGGCCACCCAGAACAAAGGCAGGAAAATGAAAGGAAAACACTTTATTATCTAAATGGGGATAAGATTTCTGGAAGAACAGACTCTTCAGCCCAGGAATGGTGTTTGAAGCACTAGAACAGCTGAGAGAGGTGTTGATGGCGGCTGTCACCAGAAAAAATGAGAGTATGGAGATACTGTTTTTTACCTAAAGCCAAGGCACGGGAGAAGAAATAGATACTTGGTTTTGAAGCAGGGAACTCTGCAGCAGCAAGGGCCTGCAAGGGGAATAAAGCAGTGGAAGAAGTGCATGTGCTCAGTGCCCAGGGCAGTCTGCAGCTTGCAGATCTTGGAGCAGGGATCTTGCCAAGCCAGGAGTTTGCTGCTCTGCTAACAGCAGTGACAGGGAGGAGGGAGGTTGTGCTCACACAGAACAGGAGCTGTTGACTGCAGCCTCTGGCAGGGGAGAATTGCCCACCTCAGTGTAGCGCAGGTGCTGAGCCATCTCTGCTCACCATGAATCCCCTTCTGAGGAGTCTTGGAAAGAGGAAAGAGATCAAGTTGAGCTGAGCATCCCATTCAACCCCTGCAGATGGATCTTCAGTTTGTTAGTTTGTGAGAGTACTGCTACGGCTGGAAGGAGAGGCCCAAGGGATGTTTCAAAGATCCCAACAGACATGGGTACTGAGGCAGGACAATAATTTGTACAGCAAGGTTAGTGAGATCACAAAAAAATCCATGTGACAGGTAGCAATAGCTCCTACCTGCCAGTAGCAGATAAGAGGTGAACTCTGTGCCACATTTAAGGTGGGCAAATCTTATCCCCATTTTGCTTAAAAGAGGTCAGGCACTAATAGCAGGGGACCGGAGAGCTCACATCATGGACAGATGCCTGGGCATACTGAGTGGATGATGAAGGCATGCCTGGAGTGGTGCCAGGGCTGGATACTGATGCTTAGCTGAAGACAAGTGCTGTGCCCCATCCTGAAAGGAATCTCTGCAGCCTCCTGAAACTCCAACCTGTCTGTGGAAAGACTGGAAGAAACCTGATCACGTATAGTAATGGATCATGGATATGTGATAGCTGCAATAGGAACCACAGAGCCTGGGAATTGGACTTTCTAGAGGCCACGGAAGTCAGAATCTGATGGAGAAGCAGAAGATGGCCTTTGGAAAGCCTGATCTTAACATGTTCTGCTCAGACTGCACCACCACACTCAGCAACAGAGTGAACACAGTTCAGTATCCTGTGGGAAGCTGGACATAAGACTTCTTTCCCCACATATCCCACAGAAAGAAGCAGGAATGGCAAATGCCATGAAGATGGTCTCTCGTGGGAATCATTGCAATAAAAAGTAATCAATTCAAAAGCCAAGGAAGCTGATGGAACAGGAACTACAAGAGGACATTACAAAGTCAGTCTGGGTGCCCACAGTCCATCTCTTCACTTTGGCTGGAGAAACACAGAAGTGAAATATTTCAAACCCATTTACAGTCCCTGCTTCTTAATGGGAGTAGGGACTTCCCTTCCCCAAGACACCATCCTGACACCAACTCAGTTTTGAGGGCAATTCTTACATGGAATAACAGGGCAACTTACAGTCTCTGAGTGCAAGCCTGGAATGTGTTGGCAAAGGCAAGAGGATGTGGCAAAGGATTCTGCCATGAACCAGCTGCTCCAGTGGCAGGAGGGAGGAGGACCAGGGTGGGAGGAAATCTGGTTTGGTACATGGAGAGTGTGCCTTGCTTGGTAACTTCCAGTGTGTCCTCTGTGACATCTCAGAGGGGTCGTGCATGGTGTTCCACTCCATTAGCAATTACTTTATGCCAGCACATGTAAATAATTATTCTGGCACAGGTTCCCAGCAGAGAGCTGTGTGCAGCCCTTCGGAGCCAGTGCAGTGCTGACCCCCAGCACTGCCTGTGCTGCTGCCTTTCTTGCAGACCGGCACCAGGAGCGAGATTTGTGTTCATACATGGACAGGCTGCACATCCTTGCATCAACAGCACTTTGGAAAATTAAACCATCTGTGCAGGTGAAGTATATTTCCATGTGATCAAACTCTCTGCTTCCCCTCAAGAACTCATTGTGCAGCCCAGCCTTTTCCCTGAGATCTGACCCTCATGAGAGAAGCCTTGGGGTTAAAAAGTTGGGAGAAATGTTTACAGAAAAAATGAAGATAAAAGAAATCCACATGACTTGATACTATCTGTGGAAGGTTTTGCCCAAGACGGAGCATTCAGGCCAAACCTATAAACCCCTGAGAACAGAAGCCAAAAAACTGATGTGCCTCTGCATGGTACAACACAAAACAAATCTTTCACCCCAGGAATATACCTCTTTCCAAACTCCAACAGTGCCCTCAAGTGCTCAAAGGAGAAGCCGCAAGCCCGGGACGGAGCTTGCTACCACCCAGGCTGTGAGGCAGAGGAGACTTATGAACGTGGCAGGGAGAGATGTGTTTGCATGGCCTTAAGTGTTGCTCACTGCTGTCCCTGCCTGAGCTAAGGTGAAATGTCTGTGTCTTTTCCTACTTCTTTTCCTCAAATGGGTAGATCTGTGCTGATAGCCCATCTGTCACCTAGAGATGCTCCAAGAGCATCAAGAACAGATTTAAGGTCTGTGTTGCCTGGAAAAGATGCACACGTCACAAGCTTGTGGAAACAACATAGTTTGGATTTGCCCACTGGAGTGATCCCACCCAGCCAGACCTCCTGGATCCATTCCTTCAGAAGACGTGACCTCTGGAGAGGAGAGGACTGTGTCTCAGTGTCACAGCTCCAGAGGGGAGGTTGGGTTTCACCCCATCTGACTCCCTGATGTGAGCTTTCCAAGCTGTATGGAGGCTGTTTTGGCAGAGCTACGCAGGGTCCATTCTCACTTCTTCAGTAGGCTGGTGTCTCAGCAAGAGGGGCTCTTTCAAGGGACAGAAGATAAGGTCTGTTTGGATCTGTGGGACTTCTCACAGAGAGAATGGTAGCTGGAGACATGGTACATGGTCACCTGGACCCCTTTGTGGGACACTCAGGTGATCCCTGGCAGGATGCTGAACTCAAAGCCAGCTCACCTAGCTCAGGTCCTTCCCTGCAGGTTCCTTGGAGAGTCACCTGGTAGAGCTTTATCCTGCAGTCACACACTTTGGGGAAAAGAAGCTACTACTCAATGGTACAGCTCCATTCACCAGGACTTGCCGTGCAAGAATTAAGATGTTTTCAAGGGACAAGCGAGTGTTACTGTGCTGGGAATTGACAAAGCTACATTGGGAAATTCTCGGGTCCCCTGTTTCCTCACTCTTTTTCTTATTTGGGGAGACTACCCCTGGATCATGGCATTGGTTTGATTTACATGGCATGGACACAATTCCCATTGAGTTAAGCAGCAGAGGGGACAGAAACAGGGAGATGGGGACAGGAACTTCAGAGTCTGGTTTTTTTCCCTGTAGCCATAGTGTCATGGTGCCTCCAACTATCTTACCCCAGCCTTTGGAGAAAAGTCTGTGTGGTTTCTCTGAATGCATGTGTGTTGTTGTCTTCCATTGCTCCTTATCATGACACTGTCCTGTCACCTTCACACATCACCATCCATCCCTTCCAAGGTAGGAGACCACAGGTGCTCTTCTAGCAGGCTGCTGTCATCCCATTAGGCCCCCTTGAATCACAGACACCACCCAGCAATCACCAATTTCAGTTCCAGAGCTGGTTTCAGCAAAGAGCAAGCCCTTTATGACCTTTTGCTGCGCTGCCTTGATCTAGGCAGGGATATCCAGTTTCTTCTCTCTAATTCTGGAAAAAAGCTGTTCCCACAGGTGCCTGCTCCAGGTGCTTGCACGAAGTAGTATCACAACACCAAACAGACAGGCAGGCTCATAAACGTGTAGCCAAAACCTCACCTGTTTTAGTGCCAGAGCTGCAAGTTGCTTGCACAAGGAACAATCCTCAAGGTATCAGAGACATCAGGACTCTGCCATCAAGAATGGCCTTGCAGAAAAAGTTTTGTTTCTGCAGGGGAAGCACCTACTGCAACACACAGCTCCTGCTCTGCTATGGCTCAGCATGCCTCAGACAGCACAAGATGGCCCTCCAGCAAGTGTAGTGGACAGTGATGGGGATGTTGCTTCTAGGGCAGCAGCCACTGCCCTTCATCTCATCAATACTCCTCGGCAAATGCCAGCCTCTCCCGCAGCAGCCTGGAGCAGGTCATTCTCAAAGCTGGGGTGTCATCTCCAGCTCAGCTGCTGTCAGCAGCAATACAGCAAGAGCCACTGGTGACTTCTCAGTATCACCTTGCTTTGATCACCAGCCTGGGGATAAAAATAACCAGATCTGGGTCCAGGTCTCTCACAAAGATCCCTTCAACATATAAAATAAGAGCACTCAGGACAAAACTGGTGGAGCAGCGATTGACAGCTGTAGCAAAGACAACTCAGTGCAGGAGACTGGCAAAGGACCATAGTCTGAGCAGGTCCCCACAAACCTCATTCCACACATCCACAAGAAAACAGCCTGTCCTGCTTTTGTTGCTTTCACCAAAAGTGACCTTGAAACCTGCTGCTGCAATGCCTTTTCTATTGTAATGGCAGAATAGCTGCCATGCCACTCTCAGCCGACAGGCCCAGCAGCGCCCTGGCAGAGCACAGAGGGCCCAGAGCAGAACAGGTGTCACCATGAAATTGTGCGTTTCTAATTAATACCTATTTGTCTGCAAGTTGGTCTGCTTGACCACATGCCAGCCCCAGAATTTCATCTTCTTCCCTGGGGACACGGCTTGGCAGTCGCCAGGACCCGCAGTCCCAGGCCCTACTGCCTGCTGCTGGTCACCAGGTCACACACAGCCCAGGATATCACCCTCCACACCTCTGCACACTTATCCCGCAATTAGCACTTGTTTATGCAAATTAGTCAGTTCATTAGCTCTACTCTGCAATCTATCAGTAGATGGCCTTTTCAAGCCGAGGAATGTGAATGGAAACTACCCTGCTACTCCATGTACTGCCTGGTGAGATAGCATTTTTAAATTTATTTTTCATATGCATTTCAGCCAAAATCTTTCTGCTTCTCCAATGACACGAGTCAGACAAAACTTCCCCAGAGCTCTGTTAGAGCCGAGCACAGAGGGACCAGCAGCTTTCAGGTGTGCAACCACACAGAGAGCACAGAACGCCTGCACAAGGGAGAGGGGTCTCTCTGAGCTGGCCAGGGCACTGTCCTCACATAGCTGTGGCTTTGTGAGGCCAGCGGGGACACTCCATGGCCTTCGCTGCACTGGCTGCTGGTAGCAGGGCCAGTCCTACTCACTGGGGCCATCTGGAAGCTCTCATGGCTGCTGAAAAATATGCCGCCAGAGGCCCTTTGTGAGCCACAGGCTGGGTCAGGTTACCGACAGAGGGACAGGGAACAGAAACACAGCGAGGTCTCAGGGAGGAACAAGGAGCTCTCCTGCAACGGCAGAAATACAGATAGGAGTCTCAGGGAGGAACAAGGAGTACCTCTGCTATGGCAGAAATACAGACTGGGGTCTTGGGGAGGAACAAGGAGCACCCCTGTATGGCAGAAATATGGACTGGGGTCTTGGGAAGGAACAAGGTGCACCCCTGCTATGACAGAAATACAGATCAGGGTCTTGTCACCCCTGCCCTGAGAGCAGGATGCCGGAACAGGGACTGCGAGAACAGCCTGGTCCCACCCTGCATCCTGTTACACACAGACTGACACATGGCTGACACGCACAAAATACGGGCAAGCATGGTGGCATTCAACACTGAGGGGCTTATCAGCTATTTGCATTTCCTAGAGGCAGCCACACACCCCAGGGTCCCTGCCTGTGACACACACACCCTTCAGCACCCCAATTCTAGACCTGGTGCCGCAGGTGACCCTGGTGCCTCAGGTCTCCTGCCCAGCACACCGTGTGAGATGCTGCCAGGGGGGCGCAGGGAGCTGTGCCTGCAGCACGCAGGGGACCCAAGGGCTGGAAACCGGCCAAGCAGGTAATGGAGCAGCAGATCAGGACCCACAGCCAGGGCCGTGTCCACCTGCCCCATGTCCACAGCCAGCACCCCGAAGTACACCCAGAGCGTGGGCTTGAAGGTCCAGCACTGCCCAAGCATTCCCTCGGCCCAGGCCAAGGGCAGGTGACCCTGAGGTGGACGTGTCTCCTGCTGCCTCAGCCCCACATGCCCCTCACGGCTGGCTGCTTGCCCCCAGCCTGTGCCTGGCCACCACTACCACCTCCCTCAGGGAATGAGCCCCGGCTCTTAAGATAGGAAGGTGTCACCTTGTCAACTAGACCATGGCAATAAGCACAGTGTCCGGTGTTTCCTTAAAGACCTCCAGAAACAGTCACTCCACCGCCTCGCTGGGCAGCCCCTTCCAGAGTCCGACGGCGGCAGAGTCGTGCGGGCACGAGGTGGGAAGTGTGACAGCAGCCACCATGGCCCGTGAGTCCCTCAGGGCTGCCTGAGGACCGGCTGCCGGTGTTACCGCTTTTAGGAGCTCCCAAAACACAGACACAACGTCTAGTTTAGAAAAGAAACATCGTTTAATCTGCGCGTCGTATAAGATGGAGGTTTCCACAAATCAAGTACACCAAGGAGTAAAAAGCTGTGCTTTTATGCAGTAAAATGCACACGAACCTGCCTATCTAACATATTCTCCGCCTACCTAATGCATATTTATTTCGGTGACGTGCCCTTGCGCAATGCTTGAAAGAGTTCTTTTCTTCATTAAGCAACTTCTACCGTAGAAGTTACCTGACTACATCAGTTACGTTTACAAAAGGTGAGACAATTCAGCCAGGAGATACGAAATTAGACTGGAAGACGGAGGGAGGTGGAGG
Organism: Nicator chloris; assembly: GCA_013400495.1. Taxonomy (NCBI): domain Eukaryota; kingdom Metazoa; phylum Chordata; class Aves; order Passeriformes; family Pycnonotidae; genus Nicator; species Nicator chloris. Next base: position 24,203 of record WAAE01011543.1, on the reverse strand, counting down.
GCAGAGACCCCGCCGCGGCCCCAAGATGGCAGCGCTGTGAGGGGGGAGAGGGCGGGACTGAGGCGGCTGTTGTTGGACCTCTTATTGTGCCCGCTGCCGCCGTCGCCCGCCGTGTCTGCCGCGCTCAAAAAAAGGTAAAACCCTGGCGGGGCCGGCTGGGCCCGCTCGGCACCTGCAGGTCGGGGCGGCTCGGCTCCCCCGCGACCTCGCCCGGCTGTCCCCAGCCACTCCCTCGGTGCCAGACCCGCGCTGGGGATGGGGCGCTTCTCCTCATGCCGGGGAGCCGGGGACGGGACGGGAAGGTGCCTCCCTCACCCGCAGGGAGGGACCAGCCCCTACGAAGCCTCTCAGGCTGATGAGGAGCTTGATGGGGGCTGAAGGGTGCCTCTGCCTTCCACCTGGCTGGGAGCGGGGACCCCCACACCCCACCCATGTTAAATGGAAGTCAGCCTTGTAGATGCTCCTCGGGTGCCCAAAAACCGCAGTCCCTCTCATTTAACACACTCCCCATGTTCCCTCTGCCATCCCTGCATTGTGGCAGAGGCCTTTCCTTTTGTAACCTACACATAAAAGATGTTTCCTCTGAAATTTTGTCTCTGCCAGCGAGCCAAAGCCTGTCTGCTGGGTTCCATTGACCCTCCAAAGGTGTTGTTAGCTGTGCATTAGGGCTGTGCCCCTGCTTGGCCAGGTGTGACCCTTCAGGAAGTTTTTTAAAGGTAGGCATGGAAGGGCTTGATCTTGTGCTTTGGTCACAGCAGATTCCTCTCCTTGCTTTGGACTGGCAATCACATCTGTTCTTTGAGATGATCCATCAAGACTGACCTGTCAAGAGACAAACAGTTGTTTTTTTTTTTCACTACACCAAAAAATGAACGGTCTCATTTGGTTACCTTTGTGATCTCCAGCTCCATTGAGCTGCTGCAGGGGAGCAGGGAGAAAAAAGCCTCAGGTCTGTCCCTGTCCCCAGGCCAGGTGACTGTGGTGGGTCCTGATCAGGGAAACCCACCTTCCTGCAGAGGGAGAAGCTGCAGTGAGGTGAGGCTCGGAGGCATTTTGCTCTCCTGTGCTGATCAGGAAGGCTGACACATCTGATTTATGGGCCAGACATGACATAAGGCAGCAGGGTTCTGCAGGGTTTTAGTTAAGATATGCCAAGTGTCTTGTGTTTGAGGAGAAATTTGGGTTGACACCCTGGTTCAAAGACAGGGTGGTGCAGGAACAGCGTGTTGGAGTATGGACCAGAACAGAGGTCCTTTCGCAGCCTCCATGCCCTACTCATTCACTCTTGTTTCCTCTCTCCAGTATATTTTAACTGCCTGGACATACCACTTAAAGAAGGTGCCGAAAATGTCCCTGTTGTCCCTCAAAAAGCAGCTCAGCAGTTATAAAATTCTTCCATGAGATGGAGGAAGCATGTTGGCTTTCTGGGGCAAACCCTATTTGTCTTTCACAATGCTGCATCTTCCTCTACTGTTTTGAAGCAGCTGCACTCGTGTTTGAAGAGTTGTTGAAAGTCCTTTTGTCTTAATGGAGTTTTGGGGCTGAGGAGGTGCCTCTCTGACAGCCTGATGCAGGAGGTGACAGTGGTGGAAGCCCACGTGTCTTGATAGACTCAGCTCCCAATAATTCTTTGTACTTACTCAGAAGTCTGAGGGAATCAGACCTGTTTTGGCGTGACCATGTCTGAGAAGTGTCATTTTGTAGGCCTTTGCATCAAGGCACTTTAGGGGTGTGTAGAGCCATGTCTGCCCTTGGCTCTGGGAACAAATGGCTCCTGTAGTTCTGCTGATGCAAAATGGGTCACAAAAACTGGTCAAAGTAGTGTAGTTTTGGTTTTTTTAACAAGTCATTAAGAAATTGGAACACATCATCCTCTGTGACCAAGTCCAACCTATGACAGTCCACCCTACCTGGCAAAAAGCAGTTCAGATGCCCAGCTTTTCTTTTTTGAGGATTTTAAAGGAATCTGCAAAATATAATTAGCACTTTTGGTGTTCTTGGGCACAGTGATGCTGAGCAGTGACTGGAGCAAACTTAGGCAGTTTCTTTGGGTTTGTGCAGGTTTTCCACTGCATGATTTTGCTTGCTTTTGGAGGCAGCTCTTCCTTTGAAGAAAACTTGCCATCAACAGTTGTAGCAGACCTGTTTGTTTTTTGATCTATTGTATTTCTATTCAGAGCATCAGTGCAGACAGACAGCCAAAATGTGTGAGGTTTCAGTGGTATAGTCTGCTGTTTTTAGAGACTATGGAGCGCTGAATTTAGTAGAAGTATTGCTTATTTTCCTCTGTTATCAGTCTGCACTGATGCTCTGCAACAAAACAGATTGAAAAACAAATTGGTGTGCGCTGGTTCCTTGTGCTGGATTTCACATTATCCACTGGGTGAGCTGCCTGCTTTGCCCGTTTGGAGCACCCCAGAGACAAGTAATGGCCCCTCAGCATCTTTCAGCACTTCAAAGGCTGAATTACTTTTTGTGGGAGAGGTAAGAAAATTGAATTGCAATCCTTGATTTTCAGGCTTTCCAATAACCCTCAGTGTAACATCATCACCTTGGTAACAAGAAAACAGGAAACTGGTAAACAGGCGCTGAAAGTATTCAGATTGTGATTTAAGGCTGTCACTGCTCTTAACTCCCCGGAGCTAAAAACAGAACATTGCCCTTCACTCGGAGGCCACTGTCATGCCCAAGGGCTGAGCAACACAAGAGATGTATCCCAGCTTTCTCTCCTACTTCGTTCACTGATTTCCGTGAGGATTGTGTTGTGAGCCTTTGGTTGAGTGCAAATGGGCTGGGATGGGGTGAAGTCCCCTCACAGGGCAGGGAGCCTTCCTGGGCTGGCAACGCTTGCTGCAATGACCACTTTGGATTTTAGCTCCCCAAGCAGAGAGCTGAGTGTAGGGAACAGGAGGGTTGTGGGGTGCTCCTGTGAGCCCCTCTGATCAGCTCCAACAGAAGTGGCATTAACTGAGGACAGAAAAGTTGGATTCTTCCGTTTTACTTACCTCTTTCTGTCCACTTTTTTCCCTCTGCCTTTTTGATTTTAGCTTTTTAGAGCTTGTATATGACTTCCTTTCTTCTAGTTTTGCACTGGGTGTGCAGGGTGATTTTATACAGTTTCATTATCCATGTGAGCTCTGCAAGTTTCCTGTCTGCATGGCTGCAGCAGAGCAGTAGTCTGTGGGTCCGTGCCACACAGAACCACTGTGCTCAGAGGGCTTCATCTTTTGGCAGTGTGGCAATAGTTGTTGGGTTTTAATTATTTTTTTTAAGCTACAAAAAGCGTGCTCCATGTTCATCTCTGGGGAGAATTTCAGGCATGGAATACATCCTCAAGCTAGCCACTGAGATGGATACAGGAAGAGCTTTTGTTGTTATGTTATTAATGGCAGCAGCTGTGTTGACCACACCTTGTAAAAGTCCTTAATTATATAGCAAGGGATATACAGAATCCTTTTGCATAAACCTTAGAGACATTGCAGTTCTTTCTGTGCCTGGTGATGGATGTTTGGAAGGTGTGGGTGCTGCGGCAGCAGGAACTGTGAGGGAGGAGTGGTCTCATCCATGCACCTTTGGAGCACCTGTCTTTGTAGAGTCTGATTGCTAAAATGCTCGGTCCTAAATTTCGGTTATTGTTTGATGAAGCTGGTGATGTGCATGGCTTTTGAGTCTGCTGGATCTAGATGAAAGTAATTATATGAATAATGAAGTGATTTAATTTGGGCACACTTTTCAGTTGTGTGGATAGAATTGGGTATCCCCTTTCCTCCTTCATTCTTCCTTCAACCTCCCCCAAGAAGGGTTGTTGCTATCAAGAGACCCTTTTCCTGTTCTAGTGTAGCTTAAAGAAAACAACATGATAGCCTCAAACTGTGAAGGTCTGGGAGGACAGAAATAAGTGGAAAAAAGGAATAAAGAGCTGAAACTGGACAGTGGAGAGTGATGTTTTCTGCAGACATGTTCTGGACCTCCTATACTTTGGAGGTTCAGAAGAAAAAGGGTCATTTTTGCTAAAGTGGGTGTCCTGAGAGCAGTCTCAGGTGACAACTGCTGCTTAAGGGCAACAGGGGGACATTTATCAACATGTTGTCAAATAGAGCCTTAGGAATTGTAGGCACTTGTTGCAGTTGAGAAGGACATGACTTGACACTCCAAGGTTCATACGGCAGTAGCCAATTTTATTGATTACAGCTCTAAGAAAGTCCTATCATTAAGGCCAGGAGATGAGGTCCTGTTTGGAAATCCGGGTGCTGTTTATTACGGTGTGTGCATAGTGGACAGCCTCAAATGTAGACCAGGGACCAGAACCACAGATGGTCTGAGGGCACAGGGCTAAATAGGGGGTTAAAGGGGTGGATCCAAAGGTTAAGGGCCTGTAGGGGTAGAGGAAAGTGGTGCAGGGGAGTGGTGAAGGGTTGGGAGAACCAGTAGGGCAACGGGTGGAGCACTGCAGTAAAACTGGGCCAATGGAGATCCAGGAAGGGAAGAACATTCTGGGGAATGTACAAATAAGGTGAATGGGGACTGAACTGGGTGACATAAACTTAACAAACAGTAGAATAACAGAACTCACAAGAAATTAGTGTATGGCTACAAAGGTCCATGGGAGAGAGGCACTTCTCGCCCTTACCTAAAGGGTTTTTCTCCCTGCCTGCCTCAGCTCCTCCAGGGCTGTGGCACAGCAACCTTGGTGGCAGGCCCCTGGGCCTCCACACCTTCTGGCTCTAGGCTTTGAATAAAAGCCTGTAGTGTTCTCTGAGTAGGGTGCAATTGCCTTGAGACTGGTCTGGCCAACACCCCTTGTTATAAATGCCTGTTCTCTTTGGTGGAACTGGATGGTTTGGGTCCCTATAATTAAAGAAATAAAATATATTTAAACAAATATGTCTGTGCTAATTACTCAGGACATATTTTCCAGTGCTCTGAGTTGCTGTAATGAAGAAGGGGACATGCTGGTAGGCTGCTTAGAGCTTCACTGTTTTGAGCTCTTATGAGCAAATATGTCTTCTATATTCCTGCCAGGAATAGAGGGAACAGACGGTGCTGCTGCTTCCTCCAGCTTGCTGTGGTGCAAGCAATAGGTTTCATGCAGGAGGCTGTTCATGGCAAAGTGGGCAGGCGTCTCTTGCAGGACATTGATGTTTCCTGCTTATCCTTTTGTAGGAAGAGCCGTAGCTATTATTATTTAACCAGCAGACCCAATTTCAACTTAGATACTGGAAGTCCTTCAGCTCCAGGGAAGGAATGGATGGACTGAAACTGCTATTGCATGGAGTCTGGCAAAAGAATCGGGTCTGTCTCTTCTCCCACGACCAGCAGCAACTCTGCTGATGGCAGCTTGGTTCCTTGTGATTTAAAATGGCGTGGGAGGAGAGCAAAGCCTGTGTGTTGGATTGACTGGAAGTGCAGGTGGCTGGCCCTGTGCGTGGGGGACGGGCTGGATCTGGTACTTGGAAAGATGAGCTGTAGATCAGCCAGCCGTTGGTAGCAATGTGCTTGGAGAAGCTCAGGCTCTGGGGGCCAGGAGGGTGGGCTATCAGCCCACTCAGGTTTTTTCTGCCTTCCAGAGAAGGACCCACCAACCCTGTGCTCTTGCTTCAGAAGTACTCAGAACTACTGAGGAGCGTAACACCTCTGCCACGAGGTGATGTCAAAACCATCTGTGATCTTCTCCTGGTGCTTGAAAAACAAGTTTCATAGCACTTCATCTTTAAAGCCTGAGGGAGCTCTTGGCTGCACAGGGGAGCTTTCCTGAATTTTTGGGATCCACCAACCTGTTCAGCCTTCTGTAGCTCTGGGATGAGGTGATGTCTCTTCTATTCTTCTGTCTTCCCACAGCCACTACAGGCAGTGCCATGCAGAAGGACAGCTGGGGTCCTGCCTGCCTGTGGACAGGAAGTCCTGCTTCCCACAAAAGCTGAGCTCCAGAGGGTTTGGTGCCTTGAAGAAGCAAGATGCCAGCTCAGCCTGCACCCAGCATCTGCTTATGATGTGATTCAGTACAAGCTGGGAGTTGCTCTGAGCCTGATTTCATGTGAGGCAGAGCTTCAAGATTGGTGTATGTGCATTGGCTTGTTAAAGTTCGTACCCTGGTGATAGACTATACTACTCCTGCTCTCTACAAGAGAGCAGGAAGCTGAGTGCAAAGATGTTAAGTGTTGAAGGTCATGTAATTTATGTCCATCCAGATGCTCTTTCTCTAGTGCTCCTACTGTTTTGTGGCCCATGCCAGTATTAGGCATCCTAGTGTGTGGACAAGGCAGTAACATCTTTATCTTGTCTATCTTAGATAAAAACTCCAGGTGTCCCACTGATAAAAGTTCTGTTAGCAGATGTCCTATCTGTTCTCCCTCCTGCAATGGGGTGAGGACGGGGGGAAGTTAAAGGGTAGATGGGATTAGGGTTATGGACTTTTGCCAAAAATTACATTTTAGGGGGAAAAACTCAGAAATCGATGGGCTGAGACCATGGTGTGCTGAGAAGCAGGTGCTGAAGGCCCTGGGCAGCAAGCAGGCCTATCTCTAATGTTCACATGGCCCTGCTAATCTCACCAGTAATTTAGGGGAGAAAATGAACTGGACCCAAATCACTTAGTGCTTTGCAGGCCCAAACTAAGACCTCAGATTCCAAATCTGCTCATTTAGGTTTGAACACTATCTAGACTCTTCAGGTCTCGGATTAAGTTGCTGAATTTGAGTGTGAGTTCAGAATGAGGATCTTGCTGTAACCAAAGAACTGAAGCATAGTAAACTACTAAAATGTGTAAACTGGAAAGTAATTTTCTTACTCTTTCCTTCTATCTTGTAGAGAGAAATGCTACCAGGATCCACTTCCTTTTCATTATCTGGGCTTTGTGAAAGCAATGTGGAGACCAAGGCAAGAGGAGGTCAGTAGGTACCATGGAGCTTCCCAGTTATGGCTGGCAGCTGCTGCCCCAGCTGTACACTCTCTGCAAGGAGCAGCACTTTTGTGTCTGCACCATCTCCATTGGGAATGTGCATTTTAGAGCACACAAGGTGGTTTTGGCTGCTGCCAGCCTGCTGTTTAAATCCCTGTTGGACAGCATGGACACCATCTCCCATCACTGCTTCTGTGGTAACACCTGAGGAGTTTGCACTCTTGAGATGATGTACAGTGGCAAACTCCCACTGGGGAAACACAATTTCATCAAAGTTATTCCCGTGGCACATAATCTGCAGATGTTTGATGTGGCTGTTAGTTGTAAAAACCTCCTCAGGGATCTCATAAGTTGTTCTGCTCTTATAATAGTGCGAGGAGTCTCCATCCAGGAAGCAGATTCATCTGGAAACCAAGCTGAACCTAATTACCTGCCCCAGTCTGGAAGACCTGATGAAGAAAAAACGTTTATCATCCTCACTCAGAGAGTTTCTCCTTTACCAGGCCCTGCAGAAGCGGAAATGGAAGAACGTGTTTCTCCTCCTGGCCAGGGATGTACTGTGAATCATACCTGGGTTCACCAGGACACGATGCTGAGTGACTCCAGGGCCCTCCAGGAGGATTCAGGCTCTGGTCCTCACCAGCCTGCCCCTGATGAGTGGAGTGGCTGTATGGATCAGGAGCTTACTGAGCCTCTAGAGAGGAAAGGGCAGTCAAAGGATTTAGGTGAGATGTTGTGGGTCTGGGCATAGCACTGCCTCTTATTTGGAACACGTCAGCTCACATTTGCCTGTTCTGGGGTATTTTTACTCTGTGTTTGATCTTTTTAGTTTGCCCTGGGTTGGGAGCAACACCAACGTATCCCTGTGTTCTGCAGAGATTTTTTTTCCTTTGGCTTTTTTAGTTGATTCATGCTCATTGCTCTGCCACAGCTGTAGTGAGCAAAAGTTTTCTGCCCGGGCATGTGATTGCCATGCAGTGGGATCTGTGTTACTGCAGGACATGGGGCTGATAAGACAATCTGTCTAACAGCAAGTGAACAGAGTTGCTTGCTAATGCTGCCTTATCCTTTAAACTCCTGTTCAGCATGGGAGGAAAACAGAGGCTGTACTGGGTTTAAAATAAATGTTCCATTTATAACTGGTGTTAAATAAACTGTTGGTTTTCCCTCTAGGCTGTGTGATGTGTTGAGCAGGGATTTATAAGTCACAGTTTTCCTGTTATAGCCAATGTGCCGGTTACAAACTGATGCCTTTCAATCACATCATGCTTTCTGTGAATCCATTCAATTAGCAAATAACTCATCTTGTTTCTCTCGCACAGCAGCAGAGAGCAAAAGCTATAAACTGGATTTCTTTGTTCAATATGAAAGTGTTTTCTCTGAGGCTCTTCCTGATGCCCAGGCTGTGCTGAAAAGACTCGAAGAGTGAAAACAAATTGGTATCTCTCAAAAGGAGGTAGGTGTGTTTACTTCCATAAATCATGCAAGTTTTTTCTTTAGCCTGCTAAGAGCTGTAATAATTTCTGCCTTGTTTAGGAAATTGTTTCATGGGAAACTGGTGCCTGGTTGTTTGAAGGGCAACGTGTTCCCACCTGAGCAACACCCTGGAGAGAAGCATCTGTAAGTGCAAGTTGCTGGGGCATGCAGGTAAAGAAGTGTGTCCTATCCTGAGGACATCCTTGTGTTGTAGGAGAGCTCCAGCATAGATTTCTCTCCTCCTGTTTATGGCATTTGCTTCAGGAACTGTATCGACTTGTAAACAACTGACATATGAGATCCCCAAATAGATTTCCCGAGCCCTGGGCGCTGTCTTGCTGTGAAGCATCTGCTGCTCTCTGTGTACGGCAGAGCTGCTGAGGGAAGAGTGGGACAGGGCGTGGCAGGGGGAGCTGGATGCTGCCCTCTGGTGCTTCTCCTGCCAGTGTGCTGCTTTAACAGCACTTGGAGTTGGTAAATGATGCTTGATTCCTGCTGGAGGAGGTAACTGAGTCTGCTGCTGGGTGTATGCTGAAGGGTTCTCTGGGCTCTGAGCTGTGGTAGCTGGATGCCACCCATTGTTCCACCTCGAGGGCAACACAGAAACAGAATGTGATGTCTGTCTATACTGCTGTGACAGTGGAGCAGGGGGACACAGAGCTTGTGTATGATTGTGGTGAGTCTAGGTGGGCACCTGTGCTGGCTGCACACTGCTGTGCAGTGGCAGGGTCTGCAGAAAAGCTGTGGCCAGTGTAGAGCAAGAATGGGACTGTGCTTGCTGTGCTCAGCCCAAGCATTTCTGGTAGAGCATTTTTTATGCCAAGCTGCATGAACTGCCCTGTATGCCTTTCTGAAGGGGAAAAAGTGTTACTGTTTCACTGCTGGCTCTTCCGTGGCTCCCTGGTTATTCAGTCTTTGGAAGCTGAGCAGTGCTGTTCCGTAGGCTGGGGACTGCCTTGCTCTCTAGGTTCCCGTGTAGTTGCTGGCTGGAAGCTGTCTGGATCCAAGTCCCTCCTGTTGCAGTGTGATCACAGGACATGGTACATTTTGACCATTGTGGCATTCTGCTTATAAAAGGCCAAGACCACACCTTTAGTAGAAAAGAAACCAAACCTGTGACAGCAGAGAGGAGAATTCCCTTGGGTTGGGGAGTGCAGGATTGTTTTCTGCTGAGCACTTAAATGTTCACAGAGGGAAGCCCGTGTTCCTTTAGCAGCTGGTTCTCCTGATGTTGTGGAGTATAACATATTGGGGGCTTTAGGAGAGAGATGTGGGTCCTAATTCATATTTGCAGTAGCAAGCACCTCTGAGTGCCCTGCTCAAAGAAGGATTAGATTTTTGTATGTTTGTTTTTCAGCATGATCAGATAAATATGTCAGGTTTAGGGTTTTACCTGTTGTGCACTTTTCCAAATGGAGCTGAGCTGGGGGAGGGTGCTGTGCAGTGTGGGTGGGTGCTGCCAGAAGGGATTTGGCAGCTCCATGCCCCTATGCCAGCAGGCCCTGTCTCTGTTCCTGCCTCCCCTTACTGCTGGTGGCAGGGCAGAGCTGTGCAGGCAGAGTGCCCAGGCAGATGAGCTGCAGCTTCTGCACTGCACAACAGCCCCATGTGCTATTGCTTTGCAGTCTCTGCTGTTTCATGTTCCTTCAGCACTTCAGACCCAGTAGGGAAGGTTTACAGATCCGTTCCTGGCCCTTTGTGCTCCCAAATGAGCTGTTGCAGCAGGAACCAAGCAAGAGGTTGTGAATCTCAGAGCCAGTTTGGGTGTCTAACCACAAAGCGGTAGCTGGACAATTTTTCTGCAGCTGTAAATAAATGCTGAATAAACGAGAAATGGATTTTCTTTAAGCCTTCCTGAAAAATCACTTTTCAACTGTAACAAGCATGAAAAGTGTCAGACCCAGGGCAGTGGGAGAACAGGCTGCAGCAAGGGCTCAGCCAGATCTGTCCTTCTCTGAGCTGCCCTCTGGGAGCAGCAGGACCTGTGGGCCTTAGCTCTGAGTCTGTTTCCAGCACACAGAGCAGCTTTTCCCTACAAGAGCCTGGTGTTTCCTTTGGGGGGGAAGCCCAGCAGTGTATTTTTAAAGTCATGCTTGAAGTGCAAGTTCAGCTCCAAAGAGCCGAACTGGGACGTGTAACTCAGGCTGAGTTTGTGCCAGTGGTAGATGTCAATGGATTTTTTTTCTCTCATTTTGTTCCCCCTCCCTTTCTTTGTATTCTTTTGCTAGTCATTTGTTTGAAGTCTCAAGTGCCTCGGGGCAAGTAAAAGTGTGTCTGGAAGCTGATGAGACACTCTTTCTTTGTAGAAATCATTCTTGCTGGGTGTGCTTGCCCTGCTGCAGGGGAGATCTGTTCCTCAGAAATAGTCTCTTTTGGAAGCAGCTGGTCTCTCTAGGTAGGCACTGGTTGTTTTGGGCAGTAAAGCCTGGGCAGCATAGGAGTTTAGGGGAGTTTTGCCAGCCTGCCTATTGGCACCAAGGCTGTCCTGGTGTTCAGACTACTGTGATTTCAGTGGAATTTGGCCTTGGATGCCTCTCTATTTCTTTTCCTTTGCTGGTGAACTCATCCCTGCCTGATATCATGTTCTGTGCAGCACTCCAGTCTGCTCCCCTCTACTGTTCTTGCCTATTTCCTCCTACCTCCAGTGGAGACTAATTTGATTCTGGGGTTTTTCCCCAACAAAGTTTGTAGTGCAGGGCTGGCTTTTGTGACAACTATTGCTTCTCTCTGAGTTTGATGTTCTGTTCTGCTCCCCAGACTGAAAAATGCAGATGAATTGCTTTTCAGTTTAGGGAGATGTGACTTCTGGGGTTGTTTCTGTTTTATAGTTTCTCTGTATATTTCACATAAACTATTCCTATCTAATTTGGTTTTGGCTTGGATGAAACCTGCTTGGAAACAAGAACAAGACTGAAATTGCAGTAATTTAGGGAAGCGTAGAAGAGCTTTGCTGATGTCAAGTCTTATCTTCCTGTGCTCTCTTACAGAAACTCAATTCAAATTATTGCACAGTTCATTTGTTCCCTCTACTACCCGGTTCAGATGAAGTGGGGGAGCGTTGATTCTCCCACGTAGAATAAATGTCACTGTGTTTGTGGATCATTTCCATTGCCTGTGGGCCCGTCCAGTCATTGTCGCCCTTCATTTACAGCTGCAGGGATTTCTGGATGAGGCAGGAGAAAGAAGTTTCCTGTTATCTTCTGCATCCTGATTAGGAGAGAGAGCTTGTGAGGGTTTGGAGGTTTTTTTCATGGTGACAGAGCTAGAGAACTTTTTTTTCCTCTGTTCTGGTATATTTTTGTAGAAGTTTGGGCTGAGCTTTTGTTCTTGTTGTGTGGAACAAGCAAGGGGGTCTGTTTTCCACAGAGCCTTCCTGGGGTCTCCCTCATGAGTCATGTACAGATGCAGGCTTGAAAAAAAATCTCTTTAGGTTTCTGAAGGAAAAACACAAACATAGATTTTTCTCTGATTATTGTATGCACAATACAATAGTTGATTGAGAGTTGATTGACTTAATGCTGGGGTCACAGCCAGGGAGCTTCTCTGAGGGTCAGGTGTGTGGAGCCAGGCCTGGGGTTGTCCATGGCACTGACCCTGCAAGCAGCAGCAGCCTATGGAATAGCACTGCTTAGCTTCCAAAGGCCAGATAACCACGGAGCCACAGAAGAGCCAGCAGTGAAACAATCCCTCACCATGCAGGTTTCCAATCGCCTTTTTATATTTTCTTCACCTTCTGTACCAAAGCAGTGTGCATTTACAGGGCATTGATGATTGTGGCTGTGGAAGTTTCCTCACAGTGCCCGGCTTCCTGCAGTGTACCTGAGTGTCCTCAGGTCTGATGGGAGTCAGCTTTTTCTGCCACCCTGAGCAGGTGCTTCCCAATCTGTCTCCTGCACATTCCTACCCATCACCCTCTGGATGCTTGCATTCACTCTAAAGCTGATACTTGAAGGAGATCACTCAGAAATAGTCAATGAGGTGGCTTTTTGCTGGGATGTGCACTCATGGTGGGAACAGGAGCATGGATAAGGCATGAAAAGCCATAACTGTGCTCACCTAGCTGCAGGGAAGAGTTAATGGCCAGCTGGGCTAATGACTGTGCTTCGTGCCCTTGCTCTCTCCTCACATCCCTCTTTAGTCTCAGTTATGGGCCACTGCACATTACTTGCAGTTGAGGTCTTCTCTGGAAAAACACAGAAGATGAGGAGATGCTATGGAAACAGGAGACTCCATAGGAGTCTGGATCCTTAACCTGCAGAGGTTCCTGCTCAGAGCTTGCCATGGCGCTGCTGTGGACATGGGGATGTTTGAGATGAACTGGGAAGGCTGTTCCATGGTGTGTGACGTGTTCCATGGTACTGAGGTACGAGTGTTTTGGCCACCAGAACTGATATTCTCAACTGGGATCAAACCTCTGGGGTGCCATGGAATTTGGTGGCAGAGCTCTGACCAAGCTTAAGCCAGGTTTTGGTGATGCAGTTTCCCAGTGCAGAGAGGCAGTCTCTTTCTCCCACGTGGAAGCTGCAAGTGTGCAAATTTGTGCCAACTTGGCCATGAAGGGTTTTGCAGTGTCCCAGGCAGTGAAAGCCAGGTGGATGAGGCTGTAACGTGGGGGCACATTGTGACTAAGTGGAAACTGGGATTCCTGCTGGTATCAGTATTTCTCCATTTTTTTCCAGGATCTTTGGGAATTGTTAGTGCTTTGAAGTAAGTCTGAAATATAGTGTGTGCTCTTTCACAACAATGCGAAAAGGCTATTTTTCCCACTGAGCAACATGTTCAAGGAAATGCCTTCTGGAAAGAGCCTATAAATAACAGAATATTTCAGTTACTGCAAACTCTTTTCTATTAGCTAAATCCATGCACTGAAGAGGGGATGTTACCTGGGGCTCTGGGTAGCAATGCTGTGCTGATTTCAACTAAAAACACCTACAACTGAAAAATATATTGCAACAATGCAAGTTACTTTTCATCCATATTAGTGCAAACATGGATTTGGCAGGATCTGAGCACCTCTAGTATGGTGAGAGTGGAGATACTTTGTGTTTGACATGCTCCTTTTGATCTGGAAGGGGCCAGGCACGCAAACCTTGAGAACAAACATGATCTGGTTATCAAGTTTCATTACAAATTAATGTTTGCATTAAAAAAAACCCTTTATGTTTGTTCTTCAGCACATCTGTGTTTTCTTTACACCAGAACCCTTCATGTCCACACTCCCTGTTCAGCAGGCAAACTGCCGTGAGTGGGAAGACCTGGCACTGCTGCAGTTTCCCCTCTGTGCAGTCATTGCACTAGGTCATTGCACTGCCACACTGCCCTAATGTGTGAGCATTTACACCTGCTAGGAGAAGCCAGTCCACCAGCTCCCCAAGCAGTTGCATGCAGGCTTTTTATCATCAGAACAAAAATGACAATGACAGCAGAAAATGGCCATTCTCCCTGGAGCGGAGCTGAACTTCCCACTTCAAAGGTACCTTTATGGAATCCCTGGAGTCTCCAATAAAGGCTGCCTGCTCTGAAAGGCTGGCATCTTTGCTGAAAAGCTGGGGAGCATGTGTCTTCAGGGGCAATATTTACAGCATTAAAGGACTCTGGGGAAATGGGAGTAAGAGTTCCAGCTTATTTCTTTGCCTTTTATTACCATAACTATACAGGCACGTCTGCCTCTGGTTGCTGTTTCAGGTCACTGAAACAGATTTTGGAGCTCTGGGTTTGGTTGCCAGGTGTGCTGAGAGCCACTGGCAGTCAGAGTTTGTGTGCTGCCTCTCCAGAGTTTTCTCTAGGAGACAGAATTTCATTGTGATTGAGAATGGAGATTCCTGAAAGTTCCAGTTGAAATGCTCTCTGCTTTCTGTGCAAGTGATCCCTCCTTGTTCTGCAGTGAGATCCAGTATCTCTAGCTTTGCCTTCTAAAGTAGCAGTGTTAAGTTCCCACTTTGTCAGGTCTTTCACACTTAGTGGTCTTTGGCTAGTTGGACATGAAGAAACGTTTGGTGCTGGAACCAGTTCCAGTTTGTGGGATTTGCTGTATGGATAAGGGCTTGTTGCCCTTCTTCCCAGGGTGGGTGGCCACAGGCCAGAGTTTGGGTTCAGTGGTGTGCGTGTGTGTGGTTATTTTTTTGTTCTGTTTAAGTTTTTGTCCCCTGACCTAAATTCTCCTTGTTGTGTCTGTCTGTATAGGGCAGTCGACTCTGTTCTCTAAGCCTTCATACATTTCTGTTCTGCTGTAGGCTCTGGCTGCCTCTGGCCAAGGCAGAGGAACAGTTGGTGTTCAAGAAGCTGCTGGGCAAAGTGAAGGATGCCCACACCCAGGGTAGTGACACTGGGGATGCTTGGCCCCTGCACACTCAGACCCTCGTGTCTTTTCTGAAGCTGTTTCAAGACACGAATTCTGAGCTTAGAGTGGTTTTGCTGGAGAGAGAATAGGGCAGTGGAGAAGCCCCACAGCTAGCAGGTAGGATATTGGGTGCAATCTCTGGCAAAGTGAGTGGACAACCTTACAGAGACACCCTGTACCCACATGTGGGAGGTTTATCACATGCTGGCCAGGGTCCTGGAGCATTTTGGCCTGTAGGAAGAAGTTTAGCTGTGCAGGGCTCTCCCCACTGCTGCCTGGAGGGCTGGATCAATGGCTGGCAGCCAGTGTGGGTCAGAACACAGCTGAGGCATGGGATTGAAAACTTCTCTTTTACTCAAATCTGATACAAAACAGTGGCCTTGCAAACCTGGTGTTAACCTCCAGCTTGCTTTATGGCTTTGTGCTCTGTTAGATAAATGAGACATTTTCCTTTCACAGAGTTTAAAGAGAATAGTAAAGTGGTTTTCCTCTGCTGCTTGGGATGAGCTTTGCTATTCACTTAGATCTTTCAGAGAGTCTCCCTCGCTTCAGGAACCTGTCAGTTTCTTCAGACTGACTTATTTCTTCTCTTGTGTTTCTGATCTTTTTCCCCCCCGAGAGCACAGCTGAAGAAGAGATGCTGACCGCTTGCTTGCTGTGCTGCAGGGAGGAGCTGATCCAGAGCACGACACAGCTGAGCCCCATCACAGAGTTTTGGAGGCAGTAGAAGAGGGACTCCTGACTGCCTCGAAGAAGCTGGTAAAAAAATCTGAAATAGGCAAACTGTGTGGGCAGGATGACGTGTGTGTGTCTTCAAGGTGGCATCATACACATCGTTTACCAGGTGGTGGGCAAGCTTCACCTGGCACTGCCACCTGCCTTCTGCACAGCATTGACTGCACATGGGTGTGGTCTCAGGTCCTTCTGTGCTGGACTGTGGGAATAGTGAGAACTGAGCAGTGAAGGCAACCTGGAGACCAGGATCAGTGGCAGACTACCCCTGCAAGGGCAGCCTGGGCCAGAGGAGGTGCCTGGTACTCCTCATACCCTGAAAAAGCCTTTTTGGGAACAAGGACATGGCTCTATAGGGGAGTCTGGGCAGAACCACTAATACCTCTCTGCTACCTGCCTGTCAGTTCCTGGTCATCAGCTTCCCTTTCAGCTGTCTCCCAGCTTATGTCATTTTTGTAACTCTTACCACACAGTTGCCTGCAAGACTAGCACATCCACTAAATGATTTGGTTTTATTTTTTATGTGTTGCAGGCAGAAGTTGGTGGGGAGGACTGTTGCTTTCCTTTTCTGTAAGCAACTGCGTTCTGTATGCTGGTTTGCAGAAGTCATAAAGGACAAAATGCTGTTTACAACCTGCTTTCCTTTGTCTTTGAGGAGAGCTGGCTGCACCCTGTGCAGCTGGAACTTACAGGGTGCCCTCACGTGCTGTGATCAGGACACAGCTTGACCTCCTGTCCTAGTTTGTCACATCATTGAGCTCCCCTGACACAGGATTATGGTGAGTGGAAAGTTGTGCTCAGTGGCATGAATAATCTCTGCTTTCTGTCTGAGTAAGCCTGACCAGAGCCACAACAGGTGGGCTGAGAACTTCTGTCCAGCTCATAAGCCCCTCATTTAAGGTCTCATGGTCCCTCACCACATCCAGCATGGAGCACAGATACAGACTGGAATAGGGTACGTAAAAATGTATTGCCAACAGAGACATCTGTCTTGTCCTCGTGGGCGGGGGTCTGACTGGTGTGACTGGGGTGTGACTGGTGACTGATGAATTTTTGCCTCCAAAAGCACATAGCTGAGCCTGGAATGGAGATGTGAGAGGAGAGAGCAGGGTATGAGTACAGCAAAGGACTTGGCATCTTCTGGGGGTGCTGTGGCTGTCAGCAGAGACCCATGTAGGGGGCCTGGAGCTGGAGCTTCATTGGCAGTGGGGAGATTAGGATTTTCATATATGCCTGTTCGTGTTGCAGTGCAGCCTTACTTTTAAAGGCTTCACCTTTTCCCTGCTCTCTTCTCTTTGTCTTCATAGAATTAGGTGGTTAAAATTCAGCAATGTTTTATCTCCCTTCACACTGAACAAACCAAACACAACCCCTCAATAATAAACGAAAACCGTTCTGCCATCATAATTCTGCTCCTTGGGCACAGGATACAGCCTGTAACTGCATCATCATGTGCTGCAGAGCTCCTGCCTGGTTTGGTGGAGCAACAGTGTTTCTTTTCATCCTCACCAGTCACTGTGTGCTCCACTTACTACGGAGCCTCCAAACCCTGCTCCAAACACGAAATCCTACTCCTCTCTATGGGATCCCTTCGTGCTCTTATTTCAGCCAACAGTTTCCATCAAATGGCAGATCTATTTGGGGAGCACTCCATTGAGGCTGTGGGCAGAGCCCTTTCCTGCTGTGGCACAAGAAAACAAGAAAGAAATTGCCAAGTGTAGACTGACCTTGGGGGAGTTTGTTTAATTCTACCTCTCTCCCTCAGGCAACTGGGAAAGTGTTTAATTATTCCAGAAGTTAAACTGATTAAAACGATGGGCCCATGGCATGTGTGCAGGTAGGATCCCTGGTGTCTCAAGTGTAGGACTGGGAAAACAAACATGGAATTAGCAGCCACCTCTGAAGGTTTCATCTTACCTGGTTCATCCAGTGTTGCACTGAGCTCTGGGCTGGCAGGGATGGGAACTCCAAAGGTTCATAAAGCTGAGGCTTTCCTTTTTCTTCTCACTGTCACTGCCTCATTAGCTACACACTTAATGAGCAAGACAAGCACGAGTTTCTCATGGAACAGCCTTTTTTCTTGGCAGCTGGCTTCTTTCTGTGCCTGGTCTGAGCTGTGCAATAGAGCAAGTTTGATTTTCTTTGCTGGAAAACTAGTACATGATGTTTCGTGAAGTGTCTTTGTAGATCTCTGGTTTTTTGTGGGTAACTTTTGAATCTAGCCTTTCTCTTTTTTGAGTGCTTAACTTCTGTGGCTTTTTTGGTGTTTCTGTAATTGGGAAGGGGTGGAGGATTTGGATACAGGTTATCACTTAAGAGAAAGTGCATACAGAGGAAGAGGGGGTAACTTCTCCTGCGTGGTGCCCCACACCACTTAGGTTGTTGCAGAGTTCAGAGTGACCGGTGCACAATAGAGCCCTGAACCCAGAAAATCAGAGGAGGTAGTAGAAACATCAACCCTTTCCTTCTGTTCAGGCTCTCTTCTAGAAGGCACCTGGGTATTCTGAGCTATGTAGTTTCTCTCCCCTTTGACTCCAGTGCCTGCAGACCTTGATGGTCAAACCAAGCTGCTTCAGAGCTCAGACAGGTATCAGGGATAGTACAAGCAGGTTTTTGGCCACTGCAGGAATCTTAACTGGGTATACTGGGGATGGAAAAATCCTGCTGCAAGCAGAACTGGGGGATATTTTCTAATTGCCTCACCTGGTGGTGTCAAAATTCATCTTAAAATGTCACCACTGCATCTCTCACTGCCAGGGACATCTTTCCTGCTTGGGAGCAGTGGTAGGTTACAGCAGGAGCTCCCCGAAGGATGCTGCTCTTGTACCTCTTTTTGTGTTTTCTCAGAAGAGGACTTCAGATTAAGGGATCTAGAGGCAGCTCGGTGTGAATTGAAGGGGAGAATACATCAGCAGGTTCACTAACAGTTTGGGCTATAAAAGGACAGATCTTTAGAAATGTGAGAAACTAATTAAGGAGTTCAGGTGCTCATTAGAGCGCAGGAGGAGCTATTGGATTAGTTTCTTTTATGTTAAAGGTAGGGGAACTGTCTGAAGTTTGCATCCTGAATGAGAGAGAAGAACTTACATGAGAGGTTACAGACCTGAGTGAGTGAATAAATGGAGGAAGAGCTTTAGGACGTTCAGGGAACAGCTGAAATGTCTGACAGGCAAACAAACATACTGTAGAGCTATGGAGAGGCTTGTGGCACATCAAGCTGCTAGGCATCATGACAGATATTGTCTGACAAAGAAAAAGAATAAGGAGAGGAGATGATCTGCAAATTCATGGCTTAACCTGGAGCCTGATCCAGGAGAAGCACAGAAACAGAAATTTCCTGCAGCTGAAGGAAAATCACAGCTCAAATGACATCCCTCAACCATCAATTATGACCAATCTGAAAGCCTTCTATGATGGCATGGCAGGATGGATTGATGAGGGGACAGCAGTGGATGGTGTCTACCTCAACTTCATCAAGGCTTTTGGTACTGTCTCCTGAAAACATCCTCGTAGGCATGCTCAGGAAATGTGGGTTAGATAAATGGACAGTGAGGTGGATCCAGAACTGGCTGAATGGCAGAAGGTTGTGAACAGTGGAATAGAATCCAGCTGCGGTCCTGTAGTCAGTGGCATTCCCCAGGGATCAATACTTACTAAATTCATTTATCAGTGCCCTGGATGAAGGGATAGAACGGGCCCTGAGCACGTTTGCTGGTGATACAGAGCTGGAGGGAGTGACTGATACACCTGCAGGCTGAGCTGCCATTCAGCAGGACCTTGATAGGCTGGAGAACTGGGTGGAGAGAAAACTGAATGAGGTTCAGTAAGGGCAAGTGTAGAGTCCCTCCCTGGCGAGGGATAATCCCCAGTACCAGAACAGCTTGGGGGCTGAATTACTGGAGAGTAGCTCTGCTGAAAGGGCCCTGGGAATCTTGGTGGGTGACAAGCTGTCCATGAGCTGTCCATGAGCTGGCAGTGTGTCCTTGCAGCCAGGAGGGCCAGTGGGATCCTGGGGGGCATTGGGAAGACTGTGACCAGCAGGTCAAGGGAGGTCATCCTGCCCCTCCACTTGTCCCTGGTGAGGAACACCTGGAGTCCTGTGTCCAGTTCTGCCCAAGAAGGACAAGGGGCTACTGGAGAGGGTCCAGCAGAAGTCACAAAGGTGATGAGTGACCTGGAGCATTTCTCTTATGAGAGACTGTGGGAGCTGGGACCGGATAGTCTGGAGAAGACTGAGAATGGATCATTAATGCATACAAATATCTCAAAGGGAGATGCCAAGAGGATTGTCCCAGACTCTGTTCAGTGGTGCCCAGTGACAGAACAAGCAGCAGTGGCCATAAAATAAAACATAAGAAGCTCCACTTCAACACGAGGAAGAACTTCTTTTCACTGAGGGTGTCAGACAACTGAAACAGGCTGCCCAGGAAGGGTGTGGAGTCAAAGAATTCCCAGAACACGTGAACTCAAAGGAATGTTTGAATATGTATAATCTTCATGAATATGCATTTGACCAATGCAATGAAAAAGTATATAAGAGGAGTTGTTACAGTTAACCATGTGCATCTG
Organism: Nicator chloris; assembly: GCA_013400495.1. NCBI lineage: Eukaryota > Metazoa > Chordata > Aves > Passeriformes > Pycnonotidae > Nicator > Nicator chloris. Next base: position 4,188 of record WAAE01011543.1, on the reverse strand, counting down.
GGTACGGCTATGCACCCAGTGTAAGCTTGATATTTTTGGGCCTGAGAGATTTTAGCCTGCTAATTTTCTCCCAAGGAAAAGTTTATCAATAAAGCTTCTTCTCAAAACAATCTTAGTAAACAACTATCCTTTCTCAAAACAATCTCCAGGTGGTGTTTTGCTCTTAGTCCTCAAAACATTCTAGCTGTTTCTCTAGTTTAACCAATGAGATTAGAGAAGTGTAGTTTCTGTTCACCAGCCATGTTAAGTCTGATCAGAACACTTTATAAAAGTAAAATAAAGCCCAACGGGCAGGACTTGCTTGCTCTTTACCTTCTGGAAACTTGAGAGTCTTTCGTCTTTTTTTGTGTCCAAAAATGACACACCCAGCACTGTTACTTTTGCTTTATCCCTTATTATCTCTTATTAAACTTTTAAACATTTTAGAGTGAGCCTCATTTCTGCCAACCTGGGAGGCAGCGGAGCACGAGGTCGTTGTGATGACAAGCTGGTTTTTCGGGAATGGGGAAGCAGGGAAGCAGGACTGCAGGGAGGAGAAGGTGTGAAGTGGGGAGAAGGGCTGAGCTGACCCTACAGGCAAGTCCCCGCTCCCTCCAAGGTACCCAAAGAAAATGGCTTCTGTTGTGTTGCAGTTAACTGCTTTTATGTGCTAAGGTTCCTTCCACAGCCTCATTTCCTGGGCATTTTTGGTGGGCATCCAGGCATTTGCCCCACTGGCAAGTGTGGGAGCTTTCTCTGCCTTGATTACCTGCCAGGCACAGCCTTCCTGGGAACAGGGTTGCAAGCACATGTACAGCCCCTATAGGAACGTAACATATGTTGTGGCATAAATAAAAATCAGATTGATCCCTCTTAGGTGTTCACTAAATTGTTTTGATGAGGTAAAAATGGTTTTTTTCCTGCCTTGATCTAGATCTAGAACAAAGCATTTGAATTTCATGTGAGGACGTTGTTAAACTAGGAGAAACAGTGATACTAAAAAGGATACATTTTTTTGGGAGACAACCGCAGGTTGTGCTGAAGGCAAGACTCGCTCAACTTGCAGCAAGGTCACCAGTGGGATTCTTGGTACTCAATATTAACACTGATGTTATGGACACAAAAATACTAAGCTTGATGACGTGCACAATCAAGATCTTTTGTCCACACAGAGGATTTGCAAGAGAGAGAAGAATGAACTGGTCAGTTTTGGGTCCCTTGTGGCAAAGAAGACACTGAAGAGCTGAAGTGTGCAGAGAAGGAGCACAAGGAGCAGCTGAGGGAGCTGGGGCAGCTCAGCCTGGAGAAAAGGAGGCTCACTTTCTGTAACTCCCTGAAAGGAGGTTCAAGCCTGGTGGGAGTTGGTTTCTTCTCCCATGTAGCAAGTAACAGGATAAGCAGGAGCAGAAACACCTATATGTAAAGCCCAAACTCCAGTTTTAGTTTTCACCTGGGAAGTAACATTTCTTTCCCTTTATTTCCCTCCCCCTGTGAATTTTCCTCTTAATTCTTCTCTTCTTTTCCCTTGATTTCTTAGCCCTCTCTGGTTTTTGCTGTGTTTCTGGGCAGCAGACACTGAAGATCCCTATGACTGCAAGAAGTGCCAGATGAGCTTTGCCACCCTGCAGGAACACCACAAGCATGTCCATGAAGCCCATTCCCAGGAATACCACCCCTGCCCTACCTCCTCCAAAATCTTCAGTGCCCCATCACTCCTGGAGTGCCCCATGGTGACCCCTGTTGGGGGAAACCCCTTTACCTGTGAAATGTGTAACAAGGCTTACCAGGTGAGCTGGTGCACACAGGAGTTGATCTCATGTGCCAACATTGCTGTTGCCTGCTCCTGCACCAGGGACTCTCTCCTGGCCATAGGCAGCAGTTTGGGGTTGGCAGAGGGAAAAATTGTACAGAGGCAGAGTCCATAGGGAAAAGACAGGTCCATGGGGAATGATGGGCTTTGGCTGCAAAGTGCTGTGTATCTGCTCATCAGGACCCTCAGGAATCTCATCCACTCAAGTTTCCAGCTGCCAGGAAGTGTAGGAATAAAAATAGTCTTGTTGCAAATGGCATGCCTTGGAGGGAATGTGTGTGGGAGCACATTGCTACAAGGGAACAAGAATTCACACCAAAAGGAGACCTGCAGTGAATGAGACAAGGATCAGAGATTCAGCTCTATTCAGCTCCTCAGGGACAGTGGAGAAGCAGAGTGAGGTGTAAGTGCTTGTCCAGTGGGAGGACGAGCAGGTCTTGTACCTGCTGAGCACAACTCCCCTGTTCTGTTGCTTTCCACATGGTTTCTGGCTGTCATGCTGTCCCTGCAACAGAATCATAGAATGTCACAGTGGGTTGGGTTGGAAGGGACCTTAACGCTCATCTTGTTCCACCTCCTGCCATGGGCAGGGACACCTTCCACTGTCCCAGGTTGCTCCAAGCCCCATCCAACCTGGCCCTGGACACTTCCAAGGATCCAGGGGCAGCCACAGCTTCTCTGGGCAACCTGGGCCAGGCCCTCACCACCCTCCTAGGGAAGAATTCCTTCCCAATATCCCATCCAAACCTGCTGTCTTTTGGTTTAAAGCCAACAGCTTTGGATGGTGACCGTGATTTGATCTTTGTCATTGCAGCAGTTATCAGGGTTATGGTGTCCCAACAGGACCCACCACCCTGATGTCTTTGCAGCTCAGAATCACCACTCCTCCAAGTTCTCCCTGCAGTGCAGCTGCTGTGACAAAACCTTCACCAGCACTGCTGCTCACTGAAAGCCTGTCAAGGCAGAGCACACAGCTAAGAACCCATCATAAGTGATATAGGGGCTGCTTGGAGAGAGAGAATCACTGAATCATTTAGGTTGAAAAAGCTCTCCAGGATCTAGTCCAACCATTAACCCAACACTGTCATGTTCACCACCAAACCATGTCCCCAAGTGCCACATCCACACCTTTTTGAACTCTTACAGGGATGGTGACTCCACCATTGCCCTGGGCAGTTTGTTCCAGTGCCAGACCATGCTTTCCATGAAGAAATCTTCCCTGATCACAGAATATGCTGCATTGGAAAGGACCCAGAAGGATCACTGAGTCCAGTTCCCTGGCCCTGCACAACACCATCTCCAAGAGCCACACCATGTGCCCAAGGGTATTGTCCAAATGCTTCTTGATCTCTGTCAGGTTTGGTGCTGGAACCACTTCTCTGGGGAGCCTGTTCCTCTCTGGGTGAAAAGCCTTTTTCCTGATAGCCACTCTAAATCTCCCCTGACACAACTTCAGGCCATTCCCTCAAATCCTGTCACTGGTCACTACAGAGAAGAGATCAGTGTCTGCCCCTCCTCTTCCACTCAGGAGGAAGTGGTAGCTTGTGATGAGGGCTGACCTCAGTTTTCTCCAGGCTGAACAGACAAAGTGCCCTCAGCAGCTCCTCCTCAATCCTCCTTTAAGCAGCTAAGGAGGTTTGGCAGTGTGTGGAGGTGTCTGGTTACTCGGGGGTTGTTAACATCTCAATGACACCCCGTGACACTGCAGCTGTTTTGCTGGAGGCCCAGTGCTAGGTTTGAACCCAGCCTCTTCCTCCTCAGTATCTCATCCATCAGTTAAGAAGAGCTCCTTGGATGAGGGAGCCCAGTGTGCAAGATTCCCTGGGATGGCATTCCTCCAGTGGATAATCACAGAGTGTTTACTGTCTACAACTGCTTGTGGAGCTAAATTATAGCAATTTGTGGAGAGAAATATTTAAATTACTCTCCTGTCTTCTTTTTCATCACTGGTGTGTGTGGCTGGTGTTTCCTATTAGTCTCCTGCCTGTTGTAATTGCAGACCTGTGGTGTGAAGCTAAATGTTATTACCTGAGCTGGGGCTGGGAAAGGTGTGAGCAGCAAAGGGATCCAGGGGAAAGTGGTGCTGCACATGTCTGACTTGTGGGTCATCTTTCTTCCACACAGGTGACACAGACATTGGAGCAAGGAGCAGCAGAGCACATAATCTCTTTTGAGGATGCCAAACTTGTGATGTTGCCCAAATCCCAAGTGAACCAAAGAGGCTCTGAGCTGGTGACAGTGACTATGGAGAACTTTGATGACAGTCACTCTGATTTGTGAAGAGATCAAGTGAGGGACAGGGGAGGGTGGCTGGCACCATGGCATACCTGGTATCCACCAGGCTTGTTCAGGAGCTCAGTGTGCTGCTCCACCTGGGGGATTTGGGGCTTCTTTGGGAA